>VDFB02271358.1:696689999-696719883 GCA_007258455.2 Sequoia sempervirens
ACATGCACTAATACATATAGGCATACATACATACATACATACATGACACACCAGCATACATGTACATACAAACATACAAATATATCAACAAACATTAAATAGAGTGGAATTTAACATTAACGAAGACATAACACAAGTGTGTTATGTCTTACTTGACATGTATCTTGGCTAAGTAAAAAAATTCAAAACTAGGACATAACGCAAGAACATTATAACATGCTTGTGTTATATTTTTCTTTGGGAATCCTTGAGCCTTAGCATTGGTACTTTCCTTGGAATACCAACCCAAAGTCTTGGAGGGCATTCCCAATGACCAGAGACATGTTTTTGCAAATTGTACAATTTTTTCACGTAATCAGGTTCGTGCTCACCGTTAAGATTGCATCTCATTCAATATCAACAAAATAAAACACATGGGTAATGTTAGGTTCTCTCTTAGCTATCCAACAATGTTAATCCTTTCATCCATAATTTCTTTTGTTTGTATGTCTCTTTTTTGCCAGAGACCAGTGTTTGGTGTTGTTTTCATTATAAATTACCGGTTCATTAAAATTTCAAATAAATTACATTTTTTGAAACTAGACTCCATTCTAATTTTTTTTTTTTTAAATCAATTACCTTCAAAAAATTGTAGGGGGAGCACGGCCAAAATTCTTCTTTTAAGGAAGTGCCCACTTAGAAAATTAGTAAAAAATAAAGTATTCATTAAAAAACTATCAAAAAAATCATGCATCAACTAGATATTGTTAGCTAACTTTTGACCATAGCGATTATAGAAATACTACAAAAAAATTCATTGTGCTCGGGTCATACAAGAGTTGCTATGTTATGTTTTTCTGACAAAAATATCACCAGTTTGTGTATGTCCCTCTTTTGAACCCCTTAATCTCAACCATTTAAAAAAAAAATAGTAGTTTAGAAAGTAGACTCAGATCACTTCAATCTGTGTTTTTGTTCCACCTCAAAATTTTGAGTGTAAATATACTCAATTTCACGTCCAAGGTCATTATTTCCCGATTTCAGAAAAAAAAAAAAAAAAAAGTGGCCACTTAAGCCCCCTTTTTGGGAACCATCTTGGAGCACTTACCCATATACTGATATACAATCCAATACATCCCATAAAAGTTTGTCTCCTCAATTTGGAACTAGAACTGGAGTCCACAATATAAGGAACAATCTCCATGTACATGAACATGAAGCAAGGATACCTAATGGAGGAAAAAGCACCAACCTCCCAACCATGTGAAACCCTGAGGTCCACCCCCCATGCTAGGAGATAAAATAAGGTCCCACTACAACCAAACAATCAGGAAATAAATATGCTAACAAAATCAGGGGTTAGACACAGGCTCCAACACAACACTAATCAAAACACATCACTTAAAACACTGACTTGACTTTTGGATGCACTCACACAACAGGAGGAGAAACACAACTAGGGAGTTTTAGAATGCAATAGGGAAGAGTGTCATTGCATGGGACCTTGGCATGGGTTGTCTTAACAGTCTCTCACTAGATGCTGGCCCCCATCTATGGTTGTCCTGGTAAAAATCTCACTATGTCCTGGCCCCATAGGGTGACACATATGGAACCAATTTTCCTTTCATGAGGAAAAGGAAGTTGATCTTGCCAACCAATCCTTCTCAACCCATCCTTAGTCTAAACAAGCACTTCAGGCATGGGTGAGGCATCCATTATCTTGTTTAATGTGAATTCTACCCATCCCCCTAATTCATTTTAGTTATCACTAGATTAAAAAACACTTCAATGGGTTGTCTTGGTCACCACTTTGTGCTTTGGCCCCCATTGAGAGCCACTCCCCCTACTTATATCTAGTAAATCCCACATATCAAGTAAGGCATTTACCATCTTGCATACTCAACATAATCACATGAATCCCAAAACAATGCAAGGCATTGACCTTCTTACACACTCATCAAAATCACAAGAATGTATACACAGTGCAAGGCATTGACCCTCTTGCACACAACTCAAACATTACCAAACTACTTCCAAAGTGAAACAACCATAAAACCATACATACCAAAAATATTCCTTCCTCAGCCTCTAGAAGCCAAACTTAATCCACTTGCACAAAAGACTCCCACTTTTGAACAATAACCTAAAATCAATCCCAAAAAAAATTGAACATAATATTAAATGCAAGCAATCAATCAAACAATATAACCATAAAATATATTATCTCCACATAATTCATTTAATGGTAACTTAACACAATAATTCATAAATAACTATGATGACAATTACTCTAAATAACTAATCACATAGTGAAAATAATCAATTTTCAATAATTAACAAAAGGGTAATATAACTTGTTTATTTAACCGAAGCTAATCACAAGTCCTTCAATTAACTGAATATAAGAAAATCAATTTTCTCTAATTAATTTCCTAATTTATCTATCTAACCTAATCAATTAGAATTAAAGGTGAAAATATTATTTTACTTTGATCATAATATATATGTGTGTGTAGATTACTAACAAAGTGGAGTTTATAATACAATATGACAATTTAAAATGTGATAAACATACATGTACATACATATATAAACATACTTATATATATAAACATTAATTCAAATGCCAAAATTAAATATATTCCTCAAAAGATAAACATAAAGTGTGTCCCTTGGTTTCCAATTTAAGACTTATACATCGAATTCCAATATAAGGTGGAATCTTTGAAACAAAATCGCAATATAAATGAGAAAGGCATAAATGAAACACCATACACAATAACCAAAGAAAGTGCAGTGTATAACTTAATCCATTGAATTTTAATCACAATCATATTAACCAGATGAAACGCATATCAAATATTGAATACCAAGCATGTAAAATATGCAATATCGAATGCCATTCATTAAATTGAAGGAAGAACCATAATATGTAGATCCTCAAGTAAGAACACATTATATATAATAGTCATCAAACATAACACATAGTAAAGAGTCAGACTGTTGGCATATGGAATCACAGTAAGAATGAAGTCACAACTCAAGGTATCAAGTAAGATGCAAGAAAATAGACGCAATAACATACCAAAAAAAATGTCATTGCAAGGAAATCAAAATACCAAGTTAAAAACATAATTTCACTATGAAATTAAAACAAGGACAATGTTCTTCCAAATAATATGGGTGATGCTAAATGGAACACAAGGTATTGAATTTCCAAACATGAATCGAATTCCAAATGTGAAACTAAGCCATGAAAAGGAGATCGTGATTTATAGTATGAGAGCACCATACACATATCGAATTTCAAACATGTATAGCACATTTCAAGAATTGAACAACATAGAACATATCCATCAAATAAAATCGAAACAACAAGTACGAAACACAATATAGCCTTCGATTCGAAATCACAACACAAAATATGAATGCTAATCATAGTTTCAAATTTCCAAGTAGGAAAAAAATTAAATGAATGCCAATCATAAAGTTTACCCATTGAATTAAAATACAACTCATAGTATCGAATGCCCTCCCAAAATATAATCACTAGAATAAAGTCGCTGACCATTCTAAGAACTCGGCTTATACTAAACTGAATACACAACACAAGGAGACACACATACAACATCAAATAAAAATCAAGCTTAACCCAAATGCGCCTCATGTAGTGAATTCGTAGGGTAAAGTATGGCATCCGACATGGGCCAAGGCTAAGCTAAGTGCAATAAACCACTTGAAAGGAGGCCTCAAGAAAATTCTGATTTTATGAAGACATGATAGCAGGTGCGCTAAAAACAAATATTGAAAAGGTTTAAGGAACTCATAGAAATACCAACAGGAAGAGTAAGTTGATACAAAGCATGCAATGTGTTGGGATACAGATTAGAAACAAAATGACAAAAGGCAAGCAGTGAAGAATATGCTAAAAAGCTTAAGAAATTTTCAAACAAATGCATTTAGTAGGTGAAGATAAATTTAATCCCATCAAATTCAATGGCTACAAGATATACACAAATTGGGTTTGTTAAAACTTTCAAGAAAGCAAATGACAAAGGTAAATAATTGTTTTCTCAAGAAAAGCAATGATTATAGGATATGCATGAAATATATTTTCACTAAGAAGATAAGCAAAATGATTAAATTATCAAACAATCAAAACAATAACGTTAAAGAATGAAGACCTATTTGTAAATCCAATTTCTCCAAATTGACTTGATACACTATCTTCCTTCCTCTTTCCACCTACGTTTCTCCCTTCCAAGAATCAATGATAGAAATGAAATTCTTTTTCAGAATTTTTCTTCTCAAAACCCTTATGCAATTTTCTCCTAGAATTTCCCATTTCTCCCCAAATTCTACTGTATAAACAAATTCCTTCCCTTTCCAGAAAACAAAATGAATCCCCCAAAAATCTCCCCAGAAGGGATAATTATTTAAAAAAGGAAGGCTAATCTTTTTTTGAAACCCCAAAAATCCAAAGCAATCTCAAAATCCCCAAAAAGACATTAAGTTTCTTTTTCAACTATTTGTTCGAAGTTATGCATGTGCCCAAGAAAATCTTTCTATCTTTTTATATTATTTTTTACTATTTATCAATTATCACATTCCATTATAATTTTTATTTTATATTACAATATTTCATTAAACTTTTAATTTATCATAAACAATAATTTTTAATAAATATATTTACATTTAATTATCAAAGTACCCTTTTAACTTAATAATTTATTTTAATGAATCAATTAACCAAAACAACATTTATCAAAAAAAAAAAAATTAAACAAACCAAATATCAACAACAATTACCCAAACCCTAACCAGGGTTGAAAATAAAGACCAACTAACCATAGACAAACTGACAACACTGACAAGGTACCAGACTAGATACTCATCCTCTTTGAGGATGATGGCTAGGGTAGGGGACCAGGTTTTATCTCTAATCAATTATTCCATCAGGTTTAAGGCATGCTCAGACCTGCCAATTCAGGTGGAGTTAATGCCTAGTACTTGCACCCTACAACACACAAACATTTTTGTAAATATATATAATCATCACATACCCAATGAAAGTGATATAGATTAGGTGTAATCAAACCCAAAACAACCTTAAACAAGTGCCTTTGTTCATCAAAAGTGGGTTTTCCTTCACAAAACCTCATTCTTCCTTATAACCTTTCAAAAAGGAAAATTAGACATATCTTTTGACTCATACCTGATCTATACAAAAGGATACCCATTTAGGACACCCATTTGGAAACTCTGATGCATATCCAAAAATAAGGTAGGGTTGCTTTGTATGGGGAGGCTCAAAATTTGACTATCCTACTTCTAAGATGGTTTTTTTTTTACTGTCTACACCTAAATGCAAGCAAAATTTCATTAGTAACTTTATCAAAATAGGAAAATATGAAATATCCTCTAAAGTTTTTTTAGATACCCTAAAAAAAAGCCCTTCACCAATTTTTATAGATTTTTTATGGAGGGAAGAAAAGATATGGAATTTTCCTGTTCACTAGAAACCCTAGGGAAAATTTAGACCTGTTGTTACAAAAAATGCTATAACTTTCTCTAAACATAATGAAATTTAACAAAAAAAATTAAAAAAATGAAAGATAACTCAATTATCTTTCCAATCCTACCATGTACAAGTCATACAAAGGCTGCACATATCTGTACCACGTGAAAGAACAAGACTATTACAGGAGAATATGCACAAAAAATTTGCTCCAAATTGATTTCAATTTCCATTCCCATCTTTTCCAACCTTCAAAACCTTGGGATTCATTTTTAAAACATGTATTTATTCTTTCCCAATCATTTTACAATTACCAACCACCCACAACTAACTTTCTAATCAGATTTGTAACTTTAATGGACTTTTTACAACTTTTACAATTTTGACAATTTTTTGACATCATTTGCATTATGACTCCAAAACATTCTAAAATGGTCTATAATGACTCCAAATGATCATTAATTATACAAAATGACCTTATTTACATCAAACAACATAAAACAAGACAAAAATATAAATTTGAGCATGAGGGTGCTCCTGAACCAGAAAGAAAATCAAAACATCGTAGGGTTCTCACAAGTGAGAAATACGACATCCTTCCCTCCACACCTAAATATAAATTAAAATTTTCATATAATATATCAAATAACATCTTGTAGCATCAATAATCATAAAACATTCCAAAATAAGGCACCACATTCTATTTCTAGTAGATAAATAATCATGTCATAATGAGTGTTGGTGTAATTAAATATTTTGTACCTTGTCCTAGGTCTTGATTACACCTTAGTTAAGTTTACTTAGGGACCACATAGGAGGTTGTTGGAGATTTTCCACCTTTGGTGGAGTTGACATCTCATGCCTCATCACTTCCACCTTTTGTGGACCATCATGTGATTATCTTCCACCTTCTGTGGGAGATCCACCTTTTGTGGAGATTATCACATTATATTTTTCCACTTTAGATGGAGTGATAACTCTTCATTTTTGTCACATGTCATAAGATTACGACACTTGTCATAATCTTATGCCCTTCTATGTTCTCACCTTGGCTATATATCCAAGGGGTCTCCTATGTACTATTAGCTCATTACATTTTATTCTATTGACAGAATACAGTTTATTCTTGTCATCTTGTCTCTATCTCTCTTATTCTTGTGCTTTCTATTAGGTCTCTAGATCTTGGGTGGCTACCTTCATAGCCAATTCTTACAATGAGCATCAAAATAATCAAAGACTAATCAACATCTAAAATCACTATTCCATTAGTCATTAGAATATCCATAAGCATCTGACATAAACATCATAAAAAGGTGAATCATGGAGGGGCACTATAGGGTTAAAGGGTAAGGCCAAAGACTGAGACCCAAAACACTTAGGCAAGGAAAAAGAAGGAACAAGGATGAAAGAGAGAAGGGGCGAGAGTGATATGAAGAAATCCTACAAGCAAAGACGTAACTGAAAGCCCAAAATTCTAAGACTTCAGGACTTAGCCAATTTTAGGACCCTTCAAGGAGAATTCATGCAAGATGGCCCATATAGGATCTCTTAGATTGGTTATCAATGATGCATCATCAAGGGTGGCATGAAATGTCAACAGACACATAATTCACTTAGTTAATGCACTTTAAATCATTCCAAAATATTGAAAATCAATCATTTCTATCATAAGAAAGTAGAGATCCAAGGTCCAAATAGGGTTGAATCACCTCAATGTTGAAATTCAATGCTATCCCTTTGTGATTTTCTACTTTTATAATGAAATTGAGGAAAGGTGTGTTTGAATCCTAGGCCTTCCACATTGATTGAATTCATCCCCCCTTTTCCTTTCATTTTATTTTGGTGAGCCCAACATTTTTAAGGTGTCTTGTTCACCATTTCATTTTGGTGAACCTAACATTGTACATCACAAATTTTTATTTGGAAGTCTCTAAAACCTTATATTTACGATTTGCATTAGTTTGCTTTGCATCTCATTTAGGATTTCAAAATTGCATTTTGCATTATTTCAATTCATAAAAAAATTAAAAATCTTACATACATCTTGCATATATTTCACCTAGTAGTTTACATATGGACCTATCTTTCAGACATTTACATCAAAAAAATCAGTCAAAATTGCATCTCAAAATTTGTCATTTTATTTTCTTTTTTCCATCAATTTGCACGTGAATTGCATCACTGTAACTAAAAGAATATATTTGCAACCTGAAACATAGAACTTAAATATTAACTTAGAGCCCCAAAATTTATAAAGACCGATTCACCCTTGGGAAAACCTATCCTTGTCTAGGTAATTTTAAAAAAAAATTGGGTATCAATTCGTCTTTGTGTACTTTATTTCTTGTTATTTACATATCTCAATTTTAGTTTTAAAATTTGCGATTTTATGTAGTTTCCATTTAATTCAATTGATCATAATAAGAGCATTGTTCAAAAGTAAAATTTTCATTCAAAAGACATCATTTTTGGATTCTTTTTACATCTTACATTTTGCATCAAACTTCATTCATACTTGCATTTGACATATAATACAAACTCTCATCATGGATATGTGTTTTAGTAAAATGTGGATGTCCTTAAAATATTTGGTTGATGTCTCATGTGTTTTCAGTTATGATTATAAAATAATTGAACCAATTCATGATCCTTTGCCTCCTAATGAATGTCCCCATCAGATTGACATCCTAGGTTAAGATGAAGATAGCATGCAAGAATTCATACAAAATAGCCTTCGCACCTTTGATAACAATATCTCCATTTACCCCTCTATGCAACAACCAACACCTCCTATCATCCCACCACTTGAGATGTTTTTCCTATTCCATCCTAAAGTTGAATCACAAACTAAGCCTAAACCACCAAACATGAAGGAATCTATTCACAATGACAACATTGATACTCTTCTGTTGTATGCCCACCAAGCTACTGATACACACATCAACTTGGAAGAGATTTATGATCAAGGCTTTAAAATATTAAGTAAACAAGGATGTGACATAACAAATGAACATGAAATCCATTAATTTCTAGAAAAACAACCATCAAAAGATACCAAGGGATTAGGATATCAAGATCCTTGACCTCCACATCATCCAATTTCCCAATCAAGTAAGAAACTTAAGCCCTATAAACTCAAGAAGTTGTCATTTTTACATACTATAAAAAGGACTAAATGAAAAATGGAAAAAATCCTTCGTCTAGGATTGATTACATTACCACCTATTCGAGAAAACAAAAAAGAAAAAAAGTACAAATATGAATTACTATACATTCCATATAACTCTTGGAAATCTTACTGATGAGTGTCATACTTTAAAGAAGCTGATAGATGAAAATGATATCAAACATATAATTGGATAGCATTGCACACTTTTATCCTTTCCATGTGATAGTTATAGAATCATAGCATACTCACTATTGCATGTATTGTACTTTATGTAAATGACTTTTACATATTTTAAGGAGAACCTTCTCACCACTTATTTCAGCTCATCCATATCCTATATTTTATGGGACAAGGAGGTTTGATAGCCCTATCCTAGTATGGAACTTTTCATTGCTCCTTTGGCTAGTTATACATCTTTCATATACAATGAGCAAGATTGAGATGTGAACGACTTGCTTTAGGTTGGCTCGCATGTGACATACTATTATTTTCTTTGTTTTATTTTCATGTTCTTTCTAATTGCATGTGCGTAATGTGATCCCACATATTGTGTTTCTTGGTGTGTCTTTATGTTTGTGATATTTTCTTTGGATGACCCTTGTTACTCTATTTGTGCAAGGATACAAAGGAAGCAAAATTGTCGCACATAATTCTTCTATTTATATCTTCCCTCTTCTATATGTTGTAAACATTGTCTTTACTTTTTTCTTGTGTATTCCTTTTGGGGATGATGGAAAGCATTGGGACATTTAGGTCTCTTCCATGGTGACCCAAAATATTTTCCTTTCTTTTGCTCTCTGTGTCATTTTTCCTATGTGTTCATTGTTCTACGAGTATTTATGGAATGATGATGGCTTTAAGTTCTATTATATCACTATAGAAAATACATACACTAACCTAAAATCTATAGATCCCTTACGTTTTATCTTCTCATTACATTTGGGCGCAACCCCTTACATGACACAAATTTATTTGGAAACATATCATTGGCATAGGGATTTCCAAATAATCTCCCATGTTTTCTTTTATCAATTGGCATAAATCATCTTTCTAATTTAAAGTAATTTCTCACAGCATGGTGTTTAGCAATTTCTTTAAAGTGGGGGCATATAGTCTCCCACTAATTGTTTGCATAATTGTGTGACCTATTGCAAAATGCAGTCATATTAATGCATGTGATGTGTCTTCTTGGTGGTGAAATTAGGTTTGATTTCCTATAAGAGTGTGACCTTTCCTGGCATATGTCATTCCTCTTGGTGGAAATGCTATATGGTTTGTTGAATACACCTATGCCATAGAAAAATGGCCCCTTGGACATTTTCATGGTCTTTTAGGTATTTCTTCATGATTCTTGGTCCATTTTTTTTATTTAATGTTGTAATGTGGCTTAAACATTCACATTAGTTCTTTAAAATTCAAATTATGGTGTTTTGTGAAGGTGTTGTGAAGTGTTGTAAAAATTTTCTACACTTTTCTAGACTCTATGCATTACAATTCATCTAAAAATCACCATTTCACCACTTATCAAGTCCTATTTTGAAGTGTTGTAAAGTCTTGTAACAAGAGTTCATGCTTTTCTAGGCTTAATTTCACTATTTACACCTTTCTTATGCTTTATTTCACCCCTTTATGCCCTTATAAGGCTTAATTAAGTATTTTTTGAATGTAAACCCAAAAAACAACATTAAATGCAAGATAATTCATGACACCCACTTTCAAGTCCAAGGTGGGACCCATTCGCCATGGGTGGCGAATGAGTCCCTCTTGGCTCAAAATTCAAAATATTTCAAGTTTTCTTTTAGGTTTTTACTTAAAATCACCTTATGTCAGCCTTTGATGAGGTATCATTGGGTTACTAAGGCACAAGTTTGTATAAATAAGTGTTTTTACATCCATTTTACCCCCATTCATCAAGTTCACTAATTCACTCATTCATTCAAGCATTCAATCACTTTGCATCATTCAATCAAGCATCAATCAAGTATCTTGGAGCATCCATTGATATATCTTTAGATTTCTTCAACAAGGTTGGTGAGTTTAGGACATTTTCATGTTGTTCATTCATCTTTCCTTGTTCATTTCATTCCATTTCTTCATTAAGGGTTTGATTACCAAAGTGGGATTTGACCAAGGAAAATCTCTATAACCTAACCCTTAACCATTTTCCCCCTTTTAAATGTGTATTTATAGACTTGTGTATGCAAATTTATCAAAAAATTAGGTGTTGAAAGGTGGTCAAGAATTCAACAAAGTGTTTCAAGTCAACTAAAACCTATTTCAAGCTTGGAGACAACCTATAGTCTGTTTTCTACAAATTTGACTTTGTCCACTTGACAAGAAGACAACCTCAAATCTAGTGCTACAAAATTGGTTCTTGATTTCATAGAATTTTGGGAGAGGAATGATTCACCATCAATGGAAAATCAGTCCCACCTTAAGGCTAGAAATCCATATTTTGTCAAATTCCTAATCTTGACACTCAAAAACTAGTTTCTAGAAGTTTTCATCAAAAGTGGGATTGATTCACCATCAGTGGCAAATGAGTCCCACTAGTTATTTTTAGTGATTTTTGTCATCATTTAGGAAACTCTAAATTCTTCATTCTTTTCCCAAGTGCACTCTGATTCATCCTTATTCACTTTTTTTTTGTATTTGTTCATCTTTTAGTTCATGCTTGCATATCACATTGTGTTTTCAAGCATTGCATATTTCTTAGTTTTTGCATTCATAATTAATCAATTTTATAAATTGGCTGCATTTAGATCATCTCATTGAGTCATAATCACATCATACATTTCCTAATTTGAAGTAACCACATTGATTTTTCATGAGGTTTATCTCTCTCCTTTTAGGTGAAACATCCTAAGAGTGCAAGAGTAGCCTATAAGCCTCACACACAAAAATATATGGTTCAACACCAAATATTGAGAGGGGGGGTGAATTAGTATTCTTCAAACACAATTAATTACTAACCATCCAATTATCAATTTCCACATCTAGTTGCAAGAGTAAACCAAAACATAAAAGAGATCAGAACACATTGACTTAAGGATTTTTATGTGGAAAACCCAAAAGGGAAAAACCACGGTAAGGATTAGCTCACAATATATTATAACTGGTTATAAGATATTATAGGGTTCACTACCAGGACACACTTTCTTTGAAAGGCTTACAACCTGAATATAAAAAATGGCTTATTTCCAAGATACAAAAAGGTATGGCTCATTGCCAAATGATCAACTAAGTATTAAATACACCTTCAATGTATAGAGATCAGTTTTGGTTAGGCTCTGGAATATCAAGGCTCCTACTCTGATTGCAGGCATACAACATTGTTAAAACCTTTGCACTAACACACTTGTTGCATTAGTTTAAAACACACAATTCCTTTTTTATATATCCATAACCTTATTTGCTTCATCCACATGACTTACATATATATACATAGCTTCATCTTTATACATCAATTAGGTCAACCTAATTGAATGCATAACTGAAAAATATTTGCTGGCTTAAATCAAAAGTCCTTTTGGCGCATTCAAAAAATAATAACAAACATTAATTAGGTTGTTCCAAACCTAATGAAGAACACTTTAAACATTTAAAATAATAATAGTTCATAACCCTGACAGCCAAAAGAATGTTGATCTTTTGTCACTTGGATAACTTGACTTGATCACACAAACTTGTTGAAAAATCGTTTATAGTTGTACCTAACACTCCTGAGCAACATATCAAAAACTCATAGAATCTCCTTTTACTAAAAGGATTTCTGGATCAAAATATCATATTAGTGTAGACACACAATTTACTCAATCAATTACCAGTCTGCTTTGGCATCAATGACAAAAAACTTGAAGGTCACCTTCTTCATTCTTCCAACAATCTTCCCCTTTGTCATTGATGGAAACATGTGACAAAATGAGACTTGCTTAAAAAAAAAATATTGTGCAGCACTAATGCACTCAACTCCCCCTAACATATGTACAGGACACACACACAACATAAAATTATTTATACATAATCTTCTCCACTTCTCCTCTTCCCCCCCTTTGAAATCAAGTACAAAGGACCAGAAAAGATAAAAAAATTCAAATCAAGAACTGGGGGCACCTTGTAACTCCTTGAGAATCGCTTCCCAAGCTGGATTTCCATCATCCTAGACTCCTTTTTCCCTAGAAAGAGCTTTATGTAGAGATTCTAATTCTGTCAGGAATTCTTCTCCTTCTTCCAGAGTGGATGGAACAATGTTCATCTTCTCAAGTATTTTTGTTTCCATTAATGCATTTGATATAGAGACATGCCTGGACATAACCAAGTCTCCAAGTTGGCCATAACGTCTCATAGCATCTTCCTTCTACCTCTACAAGATGAAAATTTTTCTCTGAATATCTGTAATAGAAATCCACCTAACATAGTTTCTATCATCTACAATATTACAATCTCTTGAGGCATCTACAAGTTGAGACTCAACCGAGTCCATTAAATCCTTGATGCCTCAAGTGGCTTTTGACCACTTCATGCAGTAAACAAATAGCAACTGGGCTTCTTCATCACATTCTTGTACCTCTTTCAAAGTTTGGAAAGCCTTGTCACATGCAATTGTACACTTGTTTTGTAGAAATAATAGTCCTTTCTCTAGCAAACTCAACCCCACTTCTTTTACAATTTGTACCTTAAGGTTAGATGTATACTCTTTGACTAAATCAACTATGAGCTTTAAATTTTCAATTGGAGCTAAAGGGTTATCTGTTGTAACACTGGGGGCCATCTCCTGTAAATCTTTGATAGCTTCATTTATCAATTAATTTCCATTTTTATATGACTCCATAGCTTCTTGTGTGATAAAGCTAAGAAATTTATTGCTTAGTTTTATTCTATCATTGTGTGTGATCTTTGTCAAGTCCACATAACTTGGGTGTGATGGCAACTTAACTAGCTAAGATGGAAGCACTAGTTGAAGTACAATTTTCCTTGAAAGAAGACCTTTACGAGTACTTCAGGATGATTCTTTGAATGGCTTCAATAATTTAGGTCCTTTGGAAATTTCTCCTTTACTCTTCTCAGCTGGAATGGCTTTTTTGTCTTCCTCTTTCTTCTTTTCTTCTTCCTTTTCTTCTTCTTCTACTTTTTCCTTTTCTTTTTCTTCTTCTTTGGATGACATTCCAAAGGACTTATTTCTATTTTCTTTCTCTCTTCTATCCTCATCATCCTTGTCATTATTCTTCTTTTTTTCCTTACTCCCTTCACTTTCATCTTCATTTTTCTCTGCCTTGTTTCCAATAGATTCTTGATGTTCTTTTCTCTTATCACTAGAATGATCTTTATGTTGATCATCAAACCTTTTGCTAGTAGTTTCTTCTACATTAGTCGAAGGGGAAAGGGTCTTTGAAACACCAAGTGTATCATCAATAGTCTCTAAGACTGGATTATCCATTACTTTTGCAACTGTAGCATGTTCCTATGCCTAAGCAATGTGGGATGAAGAGTTGGTTCTTACCCCATAGCTCCTTGCCAATTTCCTAATTACATCCTGATTTCTTGCCTTAATTTTTCCATATAGTCATCGTCATTAGTCATTAACATATTAACTCTCTTCTTGACTCTAAACAATGTAGAGAATTCTTTTAGTATATTTGCAACTTCTATCTCAAAAAAGTGGAATGAATGGATTATAAGGCTTCACTTCTCATATTTTCTTCAACATTTAAAGCCTCTTTCCTTCTAATTACTAATTCTCTCCACACATTTTCAATAAATTTGGATTGTATGGTACATCCATATTTATATTAAAAATAACTATGTATTGAATAAATTCACTTATGATGGTTTATTTCCCTTCATCATTAACCTTATTATATAACTTAGTAGTTTGCATAAGGCCATTGTAAATCATATTCTTTACTAAGGCTCCTAGATTTAAAGGAGGTTGATCACTTACCGGAGGAGATCAAGGTATCTCCTCCATAGGATCAAATGAGCCTTCTTCATTCTTCTTTGTATGTACATGGATTCGGTAAGTATCCTCCTCTTCCTCTGATTCCTCATCTATAGAGATATCAATTCTAGTTTTAGCTTCTTCATAGGAGGTACTACCATTTTGTTTCTTTTTAGCTAATGCTCTTCTTCTATGCCAAGTTTTATTTCTTCCTCAACAGCATCAGTCAAACTTCTTTTCATGTTAGCCTTTTGTTTCACTCTTCTTCTTCCTAAAGTAGTAGATTGTGCAGTAGGAGGTATTTCCTTTTTCTTAGATGGCCTAGTACTGGGGCTAGTAGGGTAGAAATATCAACAAATGCAGGGAAACTTTTTTCTTTCTTCTTCCATTTCATAATATTAGCAGCAATGGGGCTGGCAGTACTAAAGATAGGTACTAGTATAGCACCGGAAGATAGTCTTCTTGATTTTTTGGGTTCAGAGGGATATTCAATAGATTTTTATTTTCTTTCATCAAGAGCCTCCTTCAAATGTTCTATATCATCCTTAGAAAATGTTTTACCTTGGAATAATGCCTCAAATTTCTTTCTTCTTTTAGATGTAGTAGCCTCTAAATGTACTTCAGTCAATTTCTCCTCATAAGTTCCATGCCTAGGTAGAGAGGTGTCCTTAGGACTATCCAACAGAGTCTCAATGTACCTCTTTGCCATTTTTTCTCAATCTCATATCCCAGTGGTTCAATCCATCGAGTTTTGGGTTCTACAGCCTAAATGATGCATTCATCTATAGATTACAATAAAGATTATCTATTTTTCATACTTCTTCTCCAAACTCCTTGGAATCTAGTCTCTTTCATGCATTTCATTTTGAAATATTGCAAAGAAAATAGTTAGGGCATTGTTCTATGCCCTAAAATATCCTAAACTATGTAGATGATCAAAAATATAATGAGCAATTGGCCTAGTGTTATCCCATAGTATGCCTTTTCTTCCCAATAACTCCCTCAGGAAATAGAATAACAAACAAACAACTAGAGTGCCAAATTTAAATACATGCTTCTTTTCCTTAGTCATACTCAAGTCCTCCATAAGTTGCAACCTAAGCAACTCACAAAGATCAAAATATTTTCCTTTCTCCACCATTTCATATGCAATGTGAATTGTCGTAGCAGTCACTAAATTTACCCTATTGGTGAAATAATTTTTTTCCCCAATCATAATGGCAACATACTTGATGGCAAGGTTTGCAATAGAATTTTTGGTTAAAGATCTTCCATCAAACTTAGCACCAGTCAGCCTTGTGACTTCATCATTTTTCACCGCCTTTAGAACTAGAAAGTTCCAATATCACAAAGACTATTTATAGCTCGAACTACCTCCTTGTTGATAACCCCTATTTCATTTGTCCACACAAATTTTCTGTGAACCCTACCAATGGAAATTCTAACAAACTTTGCCTCACTCTCACTAGAAAAGTTTGGAAACTAGTTCCAAACGTTCAGGTTCATCCAAACCAAGTTTTCATATTCGGCTTAAGAAAAAGATCATCTCCCATCAACTCATTGTCCCACAAATCCTTCGGCTCTTAGTGATTGAATTCTTCTAATTTCCCATGAATTTAGATTCTTGTATCTTCAATGGGTAGCACATGGCTTGGAATATGTAAGAATGCACCCACAGGATCATTTTCATACACTTTCCACAAAAATCTTCTAATTCTAGGTTAGGATCTTTCAAAGATTTCCACAATAGTAGGAGTAGCTATTCTCCTCAAATATCTTGAATATGCTTAACAGAAAGTTCCTTCAACTTTAAAATCCACATAATTCAAATAACAAAGAATACCTTTTCTACTTCTCGAGAACTAGGGTTTTGATGAACGATGCTCTAAATCACCTTTAACTCACTTCAACTTTCACTGCTTCTTCCCAATGGCACAAATGTGCCTTACCTTAACATAGCTTCTTGCTTTATTACTTATGAATTTTTCCCTAATTCACATAATTTATTTCCTTTCAACTTTTAAAGCTGACAAATACTTTATAAAACACATTATAAAACTAAAGAGAGTTTCGCAATTCTTTGGATCTTCCTATTTTCTACCAGATATTTCTCCAATGCCTTCAAAATGATGAATCACACCACATATCCTTGTGTCACTTCTTGACACCACATATGTCAAGGGCTTTTTAGATTTCTCTATAACTGCTCCCCCTGAAACCATTACTGGGTTCAGTTTTTGGAACAGTTATTTGCATCAAATGTAGATATAGAAGCATTTGACTCATCCTTTTTCTAAGGTTCTTTCTTTTTCCTCCAAATCTTATCCATTTCTTTTATTACTTTGGTAGGGGCCACTTTGTTCATAGACTTGTTCTTTTGTTCCGAATTAGGTTTCTTCCCAATTTTGTTCCTACAAAATTTTGAGATATGTCATAGTTTGTTGCAAGTGTTGCACACAATATATCTTTGATCAAATTGATTTGCATTCATCCTTGACCTACACTGATTAGCCTTATGTCTAAAGATATTACATGTGTAACATTAGCCTTGAAAATATTGAATCCTTCTACTAGCATTAAACTTGTTGAACATTATCTGGATTTTACACTTGGTAGCTCTGTGTCGAAACTTATTGAAAGCATAGCATTGTCCAATAAAGAATCCAATATTTTGACTCATTCTATTTTGGTTCATCCTACTTCTACATTTTGTTTAGAACTCTATGACTAAATTTATTGCATGAGAAACAAAATCCATTAAAAGATGGGTGTACCTTTGAGCATTAAGCTATCAGATGGGAATCCTTCTAGTATTGCTCCTTTGGCTTTTGATTTGATAATATTTCCTTGAATCTTCTTTTTATTGTCCACTTTGTTGAAAATAGGTTTTTCCTTTGAGCTTTTTCCTTCTTCAAGTCCTAGACCACTTTTATCCTTAGGAGGTTTTTCAGATGCAATCAACTCATCAAGCTGTGTAGAGCTTGTTTTGAATTTTTCTTCATGAGATTTCACTTTTTCCAAATCAAATCTTAGGGTTACCACTTCTTGTTCAAGCTTTGTACATTCATCAATTTTATTCTAAATCTTAACTTTTTGACACTCCTCAATTTGGTTCTTTTCTTCTACTTTCACCTTCAATCTGGCAATGTCTTCATTAGCATTTTTCAACTGATCACTGACTTCTCTATGCCTTTCCTTGAACTTTTTGATATGCTCTCTTAACTTTTTGATGCATTCATTTGCTTCCTTTAAGTTTCCTTTCAGGGTTTCCTTCGCATCTCCACTTTTTTCCAATTCTTCAAAGGCAACATTGTTTTCCTCAGATACAAATTTTTCTTCTGGAGGAACAAGATAGATTTTGTTAGCCATGTATTCAAATTCTTGGACCTTCTCAAGCTATAAGACTTCTTCAAAGGAGCCAAGCTCTGATACCAATTTTTGAATACAGTGAATACTGAGAGGGGGGTGAATAATTATTCTTCTAACACAATAAATTACTAACTATCTAATTATCAATCCACATCTAGCTACAAGCGTAAAAAAAAATATAAAAGAGATCATAACACATTGATACCAGGATTTTTACATGGAAAACCCAAAAGGGAAAAACCATAGTGAGAATTAGCTCACAATATATTATAACCGGTTATAAGATATTACAAGGCTCACTACCAGGACACACTATCCTTGAAAGGCTCACAACCTAGATACAAAAGATGGATTATTGCCAAGATACAAAAAGGTATGGCTCACTACCAAATGATGAACTAAGTAAATACACCTTCAATATGCAAAGATCAGTTTCGGTTAGGCTCTGGAATATCAAGACTTATGCTCCGGTCGTAGGCATACAACAATGTTAAAACCTTTGCAGTATCACACTTGTCACATTATTGTATACCACACTATTCCTTTTTCTATATCCATAACCTTATTTACTTCATCCACATCACTTACATATATATGCATAGCTTCATCTTTATACATCAATTAAATTAGCCTAATTGAATGCATAACTCAGAAATATTTGTTAGATTAAATCAAAATTCCTTTCGGCGCATTCAGCAAATCATAACAAACATTAATTAGGTTATCCTGGACCTAATTAAGAACACTTTAAACATTCATAAGATAATAGTTCATAACCCCATCGGCCAAAATAATGTCGATCTTTTGTCACTTGGATAACTCAACCAGATCACACAAACTTGTTGAAAACTCATTTATAGTTGTACCTGACACTCCTGTGCAACATATCAAAAACTCATAGAATTTCCTTTTACTAAGAGGATTTTTCAATCAAAATATTGCATCATTGTAGACACACAGTTTACTCGGTCAGTTACCAATCAGTGTTGGCATCAATGACAAAAAACCCGGTGGTCACCTTCTTCAATCTTCCAACATGGTTTGTATTCCCTAAGATGTGAATCTTTTATTCCTCAACTAGTCCTCTCTTGGTGGTGATGTCAAGTGTGATGTTCCCTAAGGTGAGACCTTCCATGTATGAGAAAAAACCCTTTGCATTTAAAACTAGTTCATGGCCATCGAGCATAATGCAACTTTCTAGCCTTGTGAAACCCTTAACCATTTTGTGCAGCACCTTATCAAAGTTATCAAGGATTATAACTTTTGGTATGGCTAACGTATGGAAGGCTTGTAGACCTGGCATGACTTTTGCATCTACCATCTTTTTGTGGGTACACACTAGACCGTTGTGTGTTTCTCACCCTTTTCCCCTAGGACTCACCTAGGGTATACCAAATTGCACTAGCCCTTATGATCGTATTTTTGGAAAAACAACTTAGGCTTAATCCATACCTTTTGGATAAACATTCAAAGCTTGATCCACCCTTTTCCTTTTTCTCTTTGGATTAATTTTGGCATTGTATGATTTTGTCTTCTGTCGCTGATGAATGCATGTGTCTCTTTGTGCCCTTGTTGGTTTGAAATGAGATCTTAGATCTTTGGTACTTGATCATCCTCCTTGATCCTTGTCATCTTATCTTCCCAATAGTTGTACTTGATTGGACCTCTCTTTGACACTTATTTGTCTACTTTAGGGTGAGTCTAAGTGTAAGTTCACACTCTCACTAAAGTGGGGGTTAAATGAAGTGTAGGAAATTGTAGACCCTTTACAATTCCATAATATATTTGCATCACATTAATTAATTGGACTTAATTAAGCCTCTAATTGACCAAATTATGTATTCCAAAGCCTTATTATTCTCGGTTTCTAAAAGGGAAACCTATATTAAATAATTTCCATCTTTGATTAAATCACCTTGGAAATTGAGTGTCATGGACTTAGGTCCTAGGAAGCATTCACCCAAGAGCGAATGGGTCCCCTTTAAGTCATAGGACCAAATTTTTAATATATTTTTGGGAATATTTTAATGATTCAAATTCAAGTTTCAAGTGTCAACTTTTGGAATCTAATTTTTGGGAAATTAGATCAACTCTTATAAATACATAGTATTTTTATCATTTAGAATCTAACTAGAAATAACACACTTTATGAGAGCAATCATATAGAAAATATTATTTCATCTATAATAGAAATCAAGATCATATCATCATGTAAAATTTCATGTGTGTTCATGTCATGTTTTGGTGCCAACATTGTGATGTAAGTTTCAAGGATTCAAGCAAGCATTCAAGCACCAATCAATCAAGCCAATTCATGCAAGATCCAAGCCTTAGAGAGATGTGTTTGACTTTAGTCCTCTAAGGACAACCATTAAGGGTTTGGTGAGTTGTAACAAGACTTTTTCATTCATCAGTTCCTTCATTTTATCATTATTTCATTATCAAGTTTTAATTACCAAACATGGGGTTTGACTAAGGAAAACCCTCATTCACCCAAATAAAACATCTTTGCTTCTCTTTGTATGTGTTGATTTATAAGTGAAGAAGGACTAAAAGTTAATGAAAGAAGAAATTTTTCAAAGTTGCATAAGTTGTCATCATTATTGTCAAGCTATAGAAACTCAAGTGCAGATTTTATTTCCAACTTTTTGAAAGTCAAACTTGGAGAAATTAAAATCTTATTTATGAGATCAGAGGATTGTGAAAACTGATTTTGGACCCTACACTAAGACCCATTCGCACATGGGTGAATGAGTCCTGCTACATGCCTTGAAACCCACCTTGTATCACAAGTGCACACTATTGGGCCCTTCTCAAATCTTCCAACAAGTTGTTTTTTCCATTTATGTTATCATACAAATTTGTATTTCAATTATTAGGTCACATAATTCACTTAGTTAGTGCACTTTAAATCATTCCAAAACATTTCAAATCAGTCATTTCTATCATAAGAAATCAAAGATCCAAGGTCTAAAATAGGGTTGACTCACCTCAAAGTTGAAAGCCAATCCTATCCCTTTGTGATCTTCTCTCTTTTTAATGAAATTGGGGAAAGGTGTGTTTGAATCCTAGGCAATTTCATTATTCTTCATTGATTGAATTCATTCCCCTTTTCCCTTTTAATTTCATCCATATATATCTTTTTTAATGGTTTTCATATATTTTATGGTTTTTTATTTTTATTTATGATTTACCATAGTTTATGAACCTAGATGCTTTAGTTTTTCAACATACTTTCGTTAATTAATTATATTATATTTATGTAAGATCCTCTTTCACATCTTTGTGACATTAGATGTTCTTTAAACCTATTACACAATTCATGAATGATAATACACTTGGCACAAATGCCAAAACAAAGTGGGATACCCTTTTCCTAAGGGGCTTATAAATAATTAGTAAATAAATCTAAATTTAGGATTACAACGTGTAGAACACACCTAGCCCAATATTCTCCCACTTTTCATTTATACATTGAGAAGAAAAATGGAATTATTAACAATAGATGAACTAACTACAAGGAATCAAGAGGCACATAGAATCACTTCAACACACAAAATTATTTGCATTCATAGGCTTTGTTAATGAATTTATAATTTCCACCAAATTGTAAAAATTTTCAAGCATCACCCTTTTATCATCCACCATGATATGAACAAAATGGTATTGAATATTGATATGATTAATTTTTAATCAAAAGTGAGGTTATTTTCTAAACTCATGGCACTCTAACTATCACATCTACTGTGAAATTATCCCTAAATTATCTCATCATCTAAACACTATCTCTAAAGCTAGATGACCTCCTTATATGCATGGCTAGCTACCATTTTCTTTACTTCTATTATGGGTAAAGTAATCACAATACATAACTTACTCATCTAACTAATTGCACCACCTAATAGGTAAGAAACATAACCATGTATAGGTCTTATGGTGTCCACATCTCCTACCCAATACAATAAAATAAACCCCTATATTTCCAAGTGATACAAGAATTCATTCACTTTGCTATAAGTGACAACAATCTTTATATCCTTTAAAATTTATGCCTTCCCATTTGCTACAAGTACTTCATGTTATGTTGTAAGTGACCTCCACTATGTTTCAAGTGATTCTAGTAGTAAATTCAATAATTTTTAGTACCTCATGTAACTACATAAAAACCCTATTTACTACTATTCAATGCTCCTTGTTGGGATTAGACATAAACCAACTCAATACTCCTAGTGCTTAGGAAATGTCTTGTCTAGTATAGACCATAACATACATTAAACTAGCAAATGCACTAGCATAAAAAATGCACTATATTAATATGAATACTACTCAATCAATAATGTATTCCCTAAACATTAAAACATAGACATGGCATACTTACTTTATCCCAAGTATGGTTCTAAATTATTTCTCTCTTTTGATATCTATCTAACTAAGATGAACTTAACATCCACCAAATTACTCAAATTAAACCATATAGAGAGTTGATATTTTAGATCCCCTTATGTTACCAAATATTATCATATCATCCACATACAAAATGATAATAAGAAAATTAGCACTATCCTATTTAAAATACCTAGTGATTTTTTTGGACATCACAAATTTAAGTTTCAAAACATCAAAATCAAACTTTTATTACCACATCTAGGTGAATATTTGAGATCATATAAATATGTATTTAATCTACAAACCAATTAATTTATTTATTTTTAGCATGTAGTCATTGGGTTGTGTTGTGTAAATTTTTTTTCCTCTAGGTCACCATCTAAGAAAGTTGTCTTCACATCCATATGCTCAATCTCAAGATCAAAAGTTGTAGCAAAAAATAATAAGAACTAAATTAATATCAAAATAGAAAATGAATAAAAATTTCACTAGGTTCAATCCACTCAACCTCAATATTTCTTTTTGTAGTCCTAGTCATGTCTATTAGTTTTCAAAATTTCCATCTAAACAAAACCATTTTGAAGACCAATATACACTCAATAGGCTCCCCTTCTTTTGCCAACAAAAATAGGTCACAAGTTTCATTATTTTCTTAAGCATCCATCTCATCATCCATGGCTAAATGGCTAAATTTTAGAACTCCCTATCATTCATCTTCATTTCCTTTGTTAGAATTGGTCTTATTTTTTCCTAAATCTTTATTTTAAATTTGGTCTAAATAATCCTATGTCAATTGTAGTCTCTTAGCATATTTTAATCTTTTAAAATAATAGCTTAAGCCTCAAATCTTATGTAGTATTGGCCTCTCTATTATTATTTTTATGCTTCTTTTTTTAATTAGATAAGCTTGGAAAAGAGTCTCATTCCCTTGCATAAGCAAATAGATCATCAAAAAACATATAAAAAACACTATACAATAGGAAATAATAGAAAACATTTAGACCAAACAATAATAAAAATAGATAAGCATAACACAAGGATAGCTCAAAAAGAACACTAAACCACTAAAATAGTCAAACCCTTTGATTAGAAACTAGGGCTTCCCAATCTTTACACATAATGGTTAACCTATCTTCTCATTTTTTAGTACCCATATCAATATGAGATTTACTCATCTTCATCTTTTGTTGGAAGTCTTCTCAATTTCCTCTTGAATAATTTTGCACTAGTTCAACCTTAAAAATGACCACCCTTAACATAGCTCTTTTCATCATGTCATCATTTTTCATTTATCAGATAATACATAACCTCTTCAATATTTCCGCAATCTATTCTAAAGTATTTTAACACTGTAAACATACTATCCCACTATCATGACACTTTTCATAGATTTTGTTTTTCCCAACAAGCTATTCGAATTTACTCATTCCATAGAGCAGGTCTTCTATCTTATCAATCATTTCATTCAAATTATCATTACTTATACATGTGGTAGTTCTATATTCACTCATAACACCTCATTATAAGGCTCCGCCTTTCTTCAATTGCAATCAAAGACGCATGGAATTCTTATTGTATCACATCAGCAAGAGCTTTAGTTAAAAAATATTCACTTATCAATTTGCAATAGCATTTTTGTGATCCCCACCAAGCACCAATTCAAAGTAATGTCACTCTTCCATTCATCCACAATTCCACTTGGTCATTGCTTTCCCTACTTAATAGATACCTTGGGAAAAATATATATTTTAGATCCTGGTGGAGCCCTTAGGCACAAACCACGTGTTAATCTACTCTATCTAAAGCTACCATTTTGCATGCCCTCTTTTCATTTCATTGCATGATGCTAAGGAATAGATAAATAGAGAGTGGCTAGAGTTTGCAAAGTTTTGGAGGGTATTATTGTTGACTTTAGAACAAGGAATCTCAAATACTTTCTAACATTGCAAATATATTATAGTTTCACTGAGATGTTATCATAATTGAAAAGGGAGATAAGGGAAGAAAGGGCCACAATATTACTTTAGTCTAAATTAGTTCTTTATGTTCAAAGTAATGATTTTCTCTAATACTTCTCAAGAAGGATCTGAATCGTGCAAGAAGATAAAACCAATTAAGTGGAATTAATGATATCGTTGCAATAGGGTAATAAAAAATAAGATTCATTCACAAGAGTTCCAAATGATCCAAAGACAAGGATTAATCCCATATAAAATAAGAAATGATTTTTCATTTGACAATCACGAGGGAATACTTCAAGGAATAGTAAATACTAGTTGGTATGAGAATGTAAAAGAACAAGAGTATAATCTAAAGTTGATAGAATAGTTGATCCCAAAATAGATAATATTTTATACATGACTATGCTAGGGATATGTATTATTGAGTTTTATTTTGGTAGAATAAAAATATGAGAGATAATAAAGCATGGGATTAAGAAGTTTAGAAGATAGTTTCTAAAATATTTTCAAAAAATAAAAATAAAAAGTGTGTTTTAATATTTTTATTTCATTCATATTTTAAAGATCATAAGAATATATTTATCTTAGACATAAAGAGATTCTAATTGATGTGAAAATAATTAGTAATTGTTATGACCATATTAGTGGGTAAGTAGAACATTTCATCATAAAAATGTGTGAGAAATGCTAGAGTAGTAAAAGGAGGTGTTTGCAAGGGGCAACATGTAGTAGGTGAAAAATTGTAAGTTCAAATCACACTTCTCTGTTAACTAATGGGATGACATTTGCTTGCTTCCAAAGTTATCACAAAGTATATACATGTTATACTTGATTCAAGGTAAATTTGAGAGGCATATACTAAGCTATATAATGGAGTGAGGAGCTTGTTCATATCTTACATATAATAAGAAGTATATTTGTGAAAAGAGTTGTATCTTTATAAAAAGGAAGAAGTTGATTATGTGTCAAAGGGATTGTAACTTATGTACTCATTATGTTATGATTCATGGACTAGGAAAGAGGTTGACACATTTCTTGATAATTTTTATAATCTTCTAGTATTTTAATGGTATCTTTAAGAATACCAATGAAATAGATTTGGACTAAAGTATGGGTTTTCTCTTATTCCAAAACTAAATTATGTAATGATAGTGTTGTTTTAGCAATTGTTGATGCCCCTCCAAGGATAGTATAGGTGCAACTAGGAGATTTTTTGTTTTTAAACAATAAACCACCTCCTCATAGAAGGAGATTCCTCAAAACATGGGGGATATTTCCTCTAAAGAAGAAGAATGGTTCTTTAGAATGGCTCTAAATTTCCTTTATCTATTATTTCTATTCTCCACGGCCTCCTTACTCTCCTAAGAGCATATCCAGTAAACCAAGGGTTCCCAAAAAGTTTACCCTTTTTAAAATAGTTGTGTTAATTGTATTTAATAGATTTTATATTATAATAATAATTGAAAGGTTTCTCTCATCCCAATGAGATGAAAATTGCCACTCTTCTATAAACAAAATATGCATACTATGTAAAAATAGAGATGGAATATTTGTGAAAAGTGTATTAAACTCCATTTTAATAAATAGAAAGCATTATGAGTTTTTTTTGTCAAATATTCTTTTTTCCACTATTTATATTTTCATTTTGAGAAAGTCTAGAGTAAGAAATTATTTATTTTAATCATTAAAATTTGTTAGAGTAATCATGCATTAGTTAATAATTAATTAATCTTTAATTGATTATTAGACTAATTTTTCTATTCTCATGCACTTAAGCTAAACTTAGGGAGTGTTTTTTTCTTCTATTAACAAGAGAGTTATTATTATATCATTGTGTCTCATCACACAAGATGACGATACTTTTCATGTTCTAAATTTATTTATCATTTAGGGTTGCTCCTATAAAGCACTCACCCTCATTATATTATCTCTTAAGTGATTTCCATGAAGACTCTTGAGGTTCACTCCTTAAGTTTTTCTTGTTGATGATATAACAAATCATTGTTTGTAGTGCTCTTGTGTGGAAGGTCTTTTTGTTCATTGTTTGATCTTGCATCTCATATTTACTCACAATTCTAACATAGTATTAGAGTGTATATTCAGTGAACCTCTTCTCAATTTTTGAGGGTTTTCTTCAACTAGGGTTATAGGGCTTCAAATATGGAATCTTCAATTTTTTGCAATTTTTGGAGTTGGATGTTTTTTGGTGTACTTTAACATGAAAATGACCTCACTATTGCACTCAAAAAGCCAATTCGATGAATTTTGACTATAAATTTCCTTATTTTGGTGTCAAGAGATTTTGAGGCAAAAAATAATAATTGGGAGGTCATATGACCCCCTAGACATCATATCATACGAAAAAATATTAAAAAAATAAAAACTTAATATAACACTTCCATTATATAAAGTGGCTAGTGCTCTATGCACTATATTAGCACTCGCTAGCATGTAGCCACAAGCTAATACCTCATCGCAACCTACTAGCTACTATGTGGTAGTGACTAAGCGACTAGCCACTAGCGATTGTAGGGTTGCTAGCAGTTGTAGGGTCACTGGTAGCTCTATTGATGCCTACCACCCAATCATTGCTCTGTTAGCAGCTAGTGGGGGACATTTTTTCTTTTTTAAAACCCTACCAACTGATGGTCTTATGGGTGACTAGCACCCATCCCTCAAGGGGCTTATTTTTACCTCTGATGCCCTAATTGGGCAATTTTTTGGGGGCATAACCTTTCACTCAAGTATCAAAATTGGAAAAATGAGATATCGTCAAAAAGTTGGTTTTGAGCACTATCAAATGGTGTTATTTTTTAATTAGATTTTATTGCTCTAGTACATTATATTTCCTATCAAGGTCAGAAGTGTTGTTTTAACTTTTGAGCTCACAAATTTTTACGTGTTTCTTAATTTTTCATGATTCTAGCGATGTTGAAATGGTCTTTCAAAGCTCTTCATAGCCATATTTGCACTTTTTATATATTTTTCTCTAGATATATTTTATTCAATTTTTTCGTGTTTTCACATTTTGATGAATTATTTGGACATTTTAGCTCCTAGAAAATTTTTGTTTGTGTTCACCCCAACTGTGTAATTACTATAATTTACTATTACTATATAGGGTAAAATGTGAATGTAATGTGAATTTTGTGGATGAATTAATTGTGCTTGCACTTTGTTATCGATGCATTATGAGTGAAAGTTATATCATTTAATGTCATATGAAGAAATACATAAATGTGAAATTGATGGTTATTGAATTGATATTCTAGCTTTGGAGATGTGTTATGTATACTGTATATTTTGTGAACAGTTGACTACCATGGGCATGTGTTAGTGTTGTAGGTAAATGTTCATTCCTCCACGTGGAAGGGCAGTATCACTCAAGAGAAGAACTTGGTCAGGTAATCAATAATGAAAACTATCTAAGCATGCACACACCACAGTAGAATGATTGAGTTGATTCAATTTGTGGGAGGTTGGTAAGTCATCCTTAGTTGATTTGTTTGCATTGATAGAGTCTTGTTTACTACTACATACTTTATTGGGTGATCTTTATCTATTTGAGATTTTGAGATCTTTTTTATACTATTACGTTTATATTGACAAGTGGGACATATGTGGAGTACATGTATATATGCACATACATTTCAATGGGATCTAACACCATGTCTATGCACATGTATAGATGTACCACATGTAAATACTTATCAATATGATGGTAATTGTGAATGGCTATATGTGAATCGAATATGAACATATTGGAGTCACCAAAAAAGTAACTCTTCTACTTTTTTTGAATTGTTCAGGCCCTCCTTGTGATTTTGGCTTAATATGGCCTTGATTTAATGTTGCAATGTGAATAACACATTCACATTAGGTCTTGGGCCCTTGTGAAATAAAAGGATTCAAATGGTAGGTCTTACTTAAGTGTTGTAAAGTGTCGTAACATATTTTCACACTTTTCTAAGGTCTTGTTAATAAAACAACTTATTTTCATCATTTACCAAGCCTTATTTCAAAGTGTTGTAAACTATTGTAACACAATTTCACACTTTCCTAGGTTTGTCATTAATAATTTGGATTTCTTATGCTTTAATTGGCCCTATTTTACATCCACATGACTTATTTATGTGTATTTTTGAGAATAATCCCAACGAATATCATTTAAAACATCAAAATCTTGAAACCCACCTCAAATTCCTAAGGCATGACTCATTTTCCATTCTGGGTGAATGAGTCCCCTTAGGTGGGACCCATTCACCCAGGGTGGCGAATGAGTCCCCTTTAACTCAAAATTCAAATTTAATTTAAAATTTTGGCAGGCTTTTATTCTCCAAGATCTAAAGTTGGCCTATAGTGTTGTAATTTTGGGAATTATTGCATAATTGAGTATAAATACAAGGTTCTATCTCTCATTTTCATCCCCAAGAATTCAAGTATTCATGCATATAGTTCACAAGAGCATTCAAGGCATTCCAAGGGCAGATTATCAAGCATTCGAGAGCATTCTTCAATTGTTAAGATTTCATCATGTCAAGGATTGTTTGCATCATGTTATTTTAGAGCTAACAATTGCGGTGTAGGATTGCGTGATTCAAGTAAGCATTGCATTCAAGATCTACCAATATCAACCTAGATTCCAAGTCCTCATCCATTAGAGCCATTACTTACATGTTTGCAGCACTTTATTACAAGGGTTTGGTGAGTTACAACATCATTATTTTCTATTTTATTTCATTTCATTGCAAGGGTTTAATTACCAACAAGGGGTTTGACCAAGGCAAACCCCTATTCACTAACCCCACAACATTTTTCTCTCTCTTTGCATGTGATTTGCAAGTCTAGGTTGCAGATTTATCAAGGAGCAAGATTGGAAAAATAGTCAAGTTGTCAAAGCAATTCAAAGTTTTCAAAGTTGTAAACAAGCCTTGGAGGAGCTTAGAGAAGGTCTACAGGATGAATTTTGTAGTTTTGGGCCCAGATTTGAATCTAGAATAGAAAAGAAGACTAAAAGCTATAGAATCCAATTTTGAACTTTCAGAAGTCCAAAAGTGGACTATTTCACCACTATTGGAAAATGTGTCCCACTATACCTATTTGTCAGGGATTTTTGTAGATCTAAATACCCATTTGTCCAAAACCTATTTCGGCATAGTTTACTCGAAACTAGACTGATTTTCCCAACTTGGCGTATGAGCCCTAGTTGGCATTAATAATGAATTCTTCAAGATTCTAGACCTCCAATCTTCCTTCTTTAGTTTCCTAGGTGCACATTTCCAGTTTCATAATTTTTTGTTACATTTTACTTGCATTTCTAGGTCATTTTGTATATCACACTATGTTTTCCAACATTTTAAGTTTTCCAAATTTACACTTGGTGGTGAACCCCTTTTTGTTATATTCAATCCCTAGGTCAACGCTATTTTTAGATTTCAATCTCCTTTGCATTGAAATCTCGAGGGTTATCCTTGAGTGGAACCTTCCCCACATAGACCACATTTTTCATAGACCCCATTTTTAGTGTTGCTTAAGTCAAATCAGATCTCTTAAATCTGATAAAA
>VDFB02271358.1:696719983-696776274 GCA_007258455.2 Sequoia sempervirens
ACCATGTTACACATGAAATGTAAGACTTGCTAATGGAATGGTGTTTTCTTTTTTCAAAGTAATCTACATATTTTCTTTTCTTTGGACATTTATTCAAGTAGTTTGTTTCAAACAACACATTATTATTATTATTATTTTGAACAGTAAACTACATTAATAACTCTAGTTTCCCTTCCTTACTTTTTTTTTTCTCTGCAATGAAAGGAAGACAAGGGATTTAGGATCAAAATAATGAAATTATTCTTACATGCACTCATTTATTGATTTACTTTCATTTTGACAGAATATTAAGTTCTACTCTCTAGATTTAGAATAACCCCCTTTATCCTTCTTGCAAGACAAGTGCATTATTCCCAGAAAACATAAGATATGCCATTTACAAATCAGCAACATGAAAGCTACCAAGCTACTCATATATGTTTCACCATAGAATACTTCATACTCCTTTAGGCCAACAAATGAAATATAGTAACTTAATTTTCAAATTAACATTTACTCATTCAAAATGAAATGCATATTCTCCTAGATGAAAGGATAAAGAAATTGATTTAAAAAGTGTTTCCCTAGTTATAGAATCATAACATCATGCAAATATACACCTTACTATTACACATACATGCTTTTCTCCCACATCTAACAATAAGGGTAGTTACATTTTTGTGAGGTTATATTCACCTCATAAACATAATGATATGACAAATAGGTGACCCTCTTCAATCTTGAAATAATTTTTATAACTTTTTCCAACCTACACAAAACACAAAAATCTCTCCATAGCCAAGGTAGTGCTCACCTCCTAACCTTTGGTTGGAAAACCAACCACCCCCGAGCTAGGAGGTAACCGAGGGAACTGGGTACACACAAACCCAAGAAAAACAATATTTACACACAACATGATACACATAAGATTATTTTCACACCCACCAAAGGGATTTTCACATAACTTTAGGATTCCCTCAAGAATTCAAAGTGGGGGATGGGGGTGGACTACACACTCCATATGGGGGCTTATAATATTAGCAACAAGAACAAGTCAATATCATACTCCCATCATTTCGCATGATATCCTTCTTTAATATCTTCTCTTTCTCTGAAACCCATACCACCAGAACCATTTCTACTATTTCACAATTACATATGGGTACTCATACCATTTTGAGCCTCTCCTCTTAAGGAGGGATTAAACTTCCCCATGGAGGTTCCTACTCCATACCATCCCCAACAAGGGATGCTCTTCCCAACTTGGGTGAGCCTATCCCTACACAACCCTTTTTCCCATAGCACATAATACATAAAAAAAACACAAGAAGATATGCTCCAAGAGAAATTTGAAATAAACATACAATCAAACACAATAGATAAAATTTCAAGCACATATTTTTACCTACACATATAATCTTTCAAATACAAAAATGAAGAACTAGAAATAGAAGTGGTGAATCTACCTTAAAACCAAGCTCAAGGAAAGATGGGTTGAGGATCCCCACCACTCCTCTTCTTCAAAGATTTTTCTTCAAACTCCTCACTCCCCCAAAATTCAACCAAAATCAAGAATGCAAAAGAATCCCCTAACCCTTGTTTTTGAGTTTGCTTTATAGAAACTCAAGTTTTAATTCCTTTGAATAGGGAGCTGACATTTGTCAACCTTCCATTCACCCTCCCAGGCACACTCACCCATGTGTTCTCACACATGTGTGATGACTTGGGAGACTTCCAAGAAAACATGGAGAAGTGAGATTGGAAAGGGACTAGTCCCCATCCCACCTCCCAAACCTTTTTTTCGTCGAACCTCTTTAAGGCCTCAAAAAGAGTGCCCTATCTTGAGACTGACCCATGATTTTGAGCTAAAAAGGTACCTAACCCATAGGTACCTACCCTAGGGACCTTAAACCCATAAAACACTTAAAAAATATCAATTTTCAATCCCCAAAAAGTTCTTAAAAGTTCAAATCCGAGTTTTTCCACTTGGATGGACAACTCATCTCCTAGGTGGATTAACATGGCAATCAAAATCAATTTACAAACATTCAAAAATAACATCACAAATAAAATACATTACAAAACAAAACTATAGTCTCTCCATATAGACTTTAGCTTGGTTTCACTGGTTAAATTACTTAGGGTTCTCGAGGGTCACCTCCAATTTCCATTGGCCATGGAAAGTGTACCTGCACACTCGATGAACATGTTAATCCATCCAAGTAAATAATATTCATATAAAAATCAAACCATTGCATTCACACAAGTTTCATAATTCACATAACATAAAGATCCAATAAGATAATTGAAACATGATTAGCCATCTATCCTATCCTATTTTCATTAACAATAATTTTCATACTCATCCAATTGCAACATGATTGGTTCACCCCACTTGTTTCATTCATTCATCATTAAGCTTCCATATTCAAATTAAATAAACTCAATAACCAACATAAAATTAGATCAATCATCATAGTCAACTAGCATGCCACATAATCAAAATCAAATATTCATATGAACCTAAATGTTTAAATATCATGTCACCAATGGTATCAATAGGGATAGACAATAACCTACCTCAAAATAATCCAAGTACTAGATGTAGCATTGTCATAATTAGATCATCACATGAACTCAAATGTCTAAATCTCCTATCATCAATTGTATCATCAGACATAATCAATAATTAAACTTAAAATAGTCCACATACTGGATGTAACATAGAGGTGGGTCTCACATCCTCCCCCTCTAGGAATGAACTTCCTCCTGGAAGTTTTCATGTGGTGAGGAAGGAATTACCCCCACCAATTTCTTTCATAAGCATTTCATGCTTATGTTTGTCCTACATGCACATTCTATAGTTTTATGTCCCACTTCCCCACATGAGAAGCAAGAATAATTGAATTTTACTTGAATTGACTGCACCTGATAAGCTTGAGATGACTTGGGTTTATCCATATCGAGGGTTCCCTTAGAAACTTGTTGTGTTCCTACTAGACCCACACCTTGCTCATGGGGCCTATGATCTATTTGGATAGTCGTTGCTTGACCTACCTTTAAGCGACTTCTGGGTGTGCCTTTTTAACAATTTGTTCGCTAACCTTGCCTTTGTTGTTGTTTTGGTAGCCCTTGTGACCTTGGATGGAGCCTATGGAATTCTTGGTGATTCCTATGAAGTGGCCTTCGAGTCCCCTTTGCTACAAATGATGGTGTTTAGGCTTCTAATGGCTTGCTCTACCAAAAACCTTTCATTTTAAATATGATTCACATGTTGCGATAATTCCATGTATCATTCCTTGAATTGAGCACCCCTGTTGTCCTGAATTATGGGGTTCATCCATATTCCTCTTAAACCATTATACCGAAATTCAAACATTTTTCTTTCATTAGTTACCAATTTCCCACTATATCTAATTTACGATCACATCCATTCATAATAATGCACATACAATATGAATGTACTACCTACATTACAATCTTAGAAGAGAATTATATGATAAGGAGGATTAGTGCAAAGTTTAATAACTACTATTACTTCATTGATCCAAATTTCACTAAGGCATTGCTTAAAGTATGACTTGAAGAACCCACTTCAATATTATCCATATAATCATTCCACTAATTTTAATCCCCTTAAGGAGATACTCACATGATATCCACATATCTAACAAAGTTTAACTATTTAGTTCTAAAACTTCCTACCTACTCATATAGGACATGAAAACACAATTGGCCACTCCACTCAATGATGGGTACTTTCCAACTTTTATCATACTAATGATTATTCATTGAAATCTATATCTAAGGAAATTCCAACTTGGTCATCTCCATGTCCATCTTTGATGGGTCTTTCGTCTATTTACCATGGACCATTATAATTTATTTCATTGAAAGAAACAAACCTAATTTACATACACATTATTAGTATGTTACAATCCTTGTATATTCAAAGTTCTCTTAGTAATAATTATAAGAATAAGATGTAATCAAATACCACTCACACATATGCATAACAAGGTGATAGTTATATAAGTAATAAAATTCCATACATAGAAAAATATTATGAAACAAAGTAGCATGTACTCATGAAAAATCATGAAGAATTCATTTATTATGGACTAGTTTAGTCTCGAATGCCCAGTTTAGCCACAACTTGTATTAAAGTGACATTATTTCATTTATGCCTCATTATCTAAGACAACTATGTCTTCTTCCTTTGTATAGGTGGGTGTTGACCTAGGGGGTGTTTTCCCATGAGATGTCTTTCTCTTATCCTTTTCTTGCTTCAATCGCTTTATAGCCATAGCTAGGGTTTCTGTATCAGAAATTTCTGGTTCTTCAATTGGTGGCCTCTTCTTAACTCTAATCATGGGTACATCTGCAGTATTTGTATTCTTGGCTCGTTTCCACATTCGTCTTGTTAACATATCTTCCCACATCTCTAACACCAAGAAATGACATTTCTAAATTAGGTGTAAACTCTTGGCTACAACAGTTAAGACTTCACACTAGACTTACAAATTCACTATTTAAAGGTTTTAAACATCATGCATATTTTACATACTTACAAATAAACATGGTTGAAACACATCCTATATAAGAAATTGATATCATCAAAAATATCATGAAAGTATTCTTACTCATATGTTGAAATAGTGAGTACACCACCTCCAATACTAGTTTTGAGTAGGTTTATTGGTTAAGAAATATGTATTTTTAGGGGGTCATAATAAAATCAGAAACCCCTTTACTTCTTGTCCATCGAGTGGTGGTCATGAACACCATCTTTCATAGTTCACATAAATGAGATTGAACACCTTAACATTATTGCCTAGGGTTCAATTAAGTAGTTAGAAGTATCTCTACAAGGTGAAAATATTGTATCGACCTTATTCATTAATTAAACATAGGCAACTCCTATTTGAGACTAAATTCTAGGGTTACTAGAGAGGATCCAGTCCAAGCCCATTCAAAATGAATTTCCATTATCCATGTGTCCTTCCTTTTGATTATTAAAGATACCCTAGTCTCACGTAATCTTACACGTAGCATCTAAGTTTGTAATATTTATATAATGAAAATCCTTATATGACATGATGCCCAAATTTCTTTAAATGTATTATATTTTCTTCAATGGGTCTTAGAATCCCTTGTCCATTATGGCCCTAGTGTGACTACTAGCTATGGACCCATTTCTAAATCAACCCACTATTCTTCCTTATTTGATTCAAATATGTACTTTCCCCCAAGAGTGTGAAAGACTCATAGTTACTCATATTACTTATGCAAATACCAAACCAACAATGTTGTTACAATCCTCAAAACAAGGGAATTCCAATAAAGCAATAAAATTTCCAATCAAAACTAATCAATGAAATCTTAAATATGACAATAAAAATTTCAATAGTGGCCACCATGAAACAATTTCAAAATTCAAACCATAAGTCAAATTGAAATAGTCCTTGAGGAAAAAGGACAATTTTGAAGTCCAATAGGTCAAATGACTTTAACCATTTCAAACAATCAAATACATAAGAAAGTAAGTAATGATTAAGTAAATAAAGTCAAAATAATGAAATGATAATAAGAATTTCATAAGTTGCATAAGTTTTCACAACATAGTGTCTAGGTGACTTCAATCAAGTCTCCCGTGGGGAAGAAGAAGAAGAATTGGCAGTATTTTTCCTCTTTGATGACTAGATTTCCTTTGCCCTAGTTGGTATGAGAAGCCACAATTAGGTGTATATCAAGGCATGTTTTGATCATTTAAAGTCGACCAACTATGAGCACATATTGATTTAACTTGCAATATTGGTTTCTGATCTCCTGAGGATCCAGCCTCCCTAATTGGTTCCCTTAAAGCTACCCATAATGTTGTTTTATGTTCAAGAGTTGAATTTCTAATGATAATCTATCGGACAATTGCAAGATATAACTCTCATACATACGACACCAAAATTTCGTATTGTGAGACCCAAACAATGCCCAAAGTTTCCAGAGTTAGAACCTAGGCTCTAATACCAAAATGTGATGCCGTAAATTTACTCCAAGGAAAAACACAACTATTTTTTTTTTTTAACACATGCTTGCAAATTTTCTATTGTTACACTAACCATGCACAACATGATGATGTATTACACTCAACGGATGACATTTCCCTTTTGCAAGGAGATCAATGACACGTCATCCAAGGGCAAGAGTTTGGTATAAAGACGAGCGGGTATGTGTGGAGACCATCACCCATACCCTCAAATGATCATGTGAAAAGTCAGGGCCCAACATTTGAGTATGAGTAACTACAGGATATAAGTGAGGATTAATTGATGAAACATTGTTTTAGTTGTAAGCTCTACCCGTGAAACCATCTTGACAACATTGTTGAGATCTTCATTAAAAAATTTTGACTTGAAAAATTAAATATGAGAGTGAATAAAACAATTACAGTTCACAAGTTAATTATTAGAATTCTATTTAAATTTATTTATTATTATCATTACTTAATCGTTATTAATTTAATTATATATACTATAAAAATAAATTTCAAAGCTATTAAATAAATAAAATAAATTATACAAATAAATACCTTTTAAATTCCTTTACATTTTACTTATTGTTAATTTCCTTAAATACCAGTAATCATATATAATATTTCATTTACATGTTACATAATATTATTTTTCCCTTAAAAGAGAAAAGAAAGAAGAATTCGAATAAAAAGCCTTTAACTCTCTTTTAAAGAGTATATATTAACTAATAATCTTTTCCCTGGTTTTTATAATCTTAGATTCTCTTTTAAGAATAAGGGAACATATTCTTCTCTCATTTACTCAAGGAGAATTATAATGAAGGTATCCCCACGCTGTTTTTTTTTAAATTTTAAATGCTTAAGGGTAATTCTCATGAGTGGACGACATGGAAACATGGAAGAACGGTTGAATGATATTTACTCACATTTTAGTTTTATGCACATATGTGATGGAAGTCAGGTTAACGTTAATAAGACAATATTATGCATTCCACGTTCAAAGAAAGGGGAATAACATTAAGTGGAACAATACTGACTTGAACACATAGAGTGCGTCAGTAGAGAATGAGTAATTGTTCGCTTTTAAAAAAAAAACTTCGTAGTAACCTTATGACTTCTGATGCGTCCAACATCAAGCCAGAATATACATGTAAGAGCCATAATATGCTTTTATTGTATTTGATCGAAATGGTCTAGGTGTCGGAGTTACTGTGAGTGAAATTTATATATATTCTATGGTAAAAAGAAAGATTCAGAGCTGGGCATATTAGCGATAGTGAAAAATTTCAAATGCTGGCATCTATGCAAATGGTGTTAAAATGATTTATATAATACATCAGTTATTGGTTAATATTTTCCTCGCTACCTGTGCATCACGATTGGTGGTATCCAACATGATAGTATTCAATTAACTATGTTTTATAACATTTGACCTCCATTTCAAAGAAGCATATCTACTACGCCAATTTTCTCACATACCATATTATAATCTGTCTTCATGTCATATCTACTATGCCAATTCAGAAGCATGTACGAAAAAGAGGAAACTGTTCAGCGAATAGGAAACCACATACTACTGTGTGCGTCACCCCAATACTCTGGAAGATGAACAACACTATTAATAAAGATAGGGATGTTATTAGGGAAAAATATGACACAATTCAGAAAGATGTAACAAACCTAAGACATTTTAATCTGCCCCGACTGTTAGCGTACCCTATAGAAATATATTTGACTATATAGATTTTGTTTTGTTCAATAGATCCAACCCCTATTCTTCCCAGTTTTTTAGGGAGTGCAGCCAGCCAACGACTAGGTTCAGTGAAACTGGTGGTTACATTAATTGGGGCCTTGCAGCAGCGAACACTCCACTAGGCGTATGACCAAATCCTAAACAAGCAAGTAGGATACATTACCATTGGTGGAACATTTAGATGGGTGTGCAATCAGGAGAAAAAAGAAGAAGATATTGTTTAGGTTTCTCCATCGGGAATGATCTAATTTCCTACGCAAGCTATAGTCCTTGAGATAGTGTTGACATCTCAGATGAAAGCGATGCCTACTAGAGGCGTGATAGAGGGCACATATTTTGAATGTCAATGCAGCCTACGACATGATGTTTTCTTGTAAAATGAACGACCAACTTCAAAGGAAGGTAACTCGTGGCAAGCACATCGACCTGTCTCTACAGACATTGGGCCTAACCAGAATACATGATATTATTTAACTACAACTCTAGTGATGAGAACTGAACTTATAAATTGTCCAACCATGCAACCACTTTATAACTTAGGCGCATTTCCACTATGCAGTCATCCCCTACGTCGTCCACTACACCAGATGGAAAATAAGTTTGTATGACTAGCCAATTCTGTGCAAGTATTAGTTTTATCTCATTATCTATTCGTTTCATTATTATTATTATTTTTTTTCCACCCATTGAATTTGTGCAAAAAACTACAGATCGATTTATTCAATTCATGTATTGTAGGTTGAGGGTCACTGACTCTCTATCACCAAGTAAGGATTAGGATGGGGCTAAGATGGGCCGATTAGAAATCAATACTTAGCCTTAAAATTCATAGCTTAGATTGTTAACATAACAATCTCACTAAATTTTATTCCTTTACTATTTCATTTATTCTATAGTTCATACTCTTGAGATTTCTATAGGGAGTATTACGTTGCATTCAACACACACATTTGAGTGCTTATAATTATATTTCCATACTACTGTTAAGATGTCCAAAAACATGATACACATGATAATCTAAAGGTATTCATATGCTACAGCTTTAAAACAATATTGTTTTCCTATGTTTCCAAGAGCAGCTTGTTCTGGTGTAACTAGAGTAAAAGAAAATTACAAAATGTAGGAAAATATTCAAGATGAGCGAACACACCCTATACTACAAGTTTACATGAATATCTGTAACAGGAAGTATAAACATTTAGGTATAGAATAGTGTATTCCCATAAATCATAATGCATAGATGATTTGAACATGTGCAAAATTTTATAGGTAGTATGGTATATTCTGACTTGAATATTTTAACATTTTGTTCACCCAAATGTAAAATGCATGAAAATGATATGTTCAGAAGTTCATAAATGAAATGCACAAGGCAGACAGTCACCATGTTACACATGAAATGTAAGACTTGCTAATGGAATGATGTTTTCTTTTTTCAAAGTAATCTACATATTTTCTTTTCTTTGGACATATATTCAAGTAGTCTATTTCAAACAACACATTATTATTATTATTATTTTGAACAGTAAACTACATTAATAACTCTAGTTTCCTTTCCTTACTTTTTTTTTTCTGCAATGAAAGGAAGACAACGTATTCAGGATCAAAATAATGAAATTATTCTTACATGCACTCATTTATTGATTTACTTTCATTTTGACAGAATATTAAGTTCTACTCTCTAGATTTAGAATAACCCCCTTTATCCTTCTTGCAAGACAAGTGCATTGTTCCTAGAAAACATAAGATATGCCATTTACAAATCAGCAACATGAAAGCTACCAAGCTACTCATATATGTTCCACCATAGAATACTTCATACTCCTTTAGGCCAACAAATGAAATATAGTAACTTAATTTTCAAATTAACATTTACTCATTCAAAAGGAAATGCACATTTTCCTTGATGAAAGGATAAAGAAATTGATTTAAAAAGTGTTTCCCTAGTTATAGAATCACAACATCATGCAAATATACACCTTACTATTACACACATGTTTTTCTCCCACATCTAACAATAAGGGTAGTTACATTTTTGTGAGGTTATCTTCACCATATAAACATAATGATATGACAAATAGGTGACCCTCTTCAATCTTGAAATAATTTTCATAACTTTTTCCAACCTACACAAAACACAAAAATCTCTCCATAGCCAAGGCATTGCTCACCTCCCAACCTTTGGTTGGAAAACCAACCACTTTGGGGCTGGGAGCAGTGGGAACCCGGTCTTTGCACAGGCAAGGAAAACAATGTTTACACTGGCATGATGCACATGGATTGTTTTCACGCCCACCCAGGGATTTTCACATGGCACCAGGATTCCTCCAAAGTCAGGAGGTGGGGGATGAGAGTGGACTCGCTGCTCTCCATGTGGGGGAGCTATGTGGCAACAGAGACAGGTCATCAGCCTCCCACACATCATTGCATGATATCAGCTTCTTTAATATCTTCTCTTCTCCGAGAGCCATACCACCAAACCATTTCTACACCGTTTCTGGCTGCATGTGGGTGCTCATGCCTGGGCCTCCTCTTAGGAGGATTAAACTTCCATGGAGTTCCTACTCCATACCATCCCAAACAAGGGATGCTCTTCCCAACTTGGGTGAGCCTATCCCTGCACAACCCTTTTTCCCATAACACATAATACATAAAAAACACAAGAAGATATGCTCCAAGAGCAATTTGAAATAAACATACAAATCAAACACAATAGATAAAATTTCAAGCACATCTTTTCACCTACACATATAATCTCTCAAATACAAACATGAAGTAGTAGAAAACAAAAGTGATGAATCTACCTTAAAACCAAGATCAAGGAAATATGGGTTGAGGGATGCCCTGCTCACTCTTCTTCAATGTTTTCTTCAAACTCCTCCAGTCCCAAAGATTCAGTAAGATCCAAGGTAAAGATCACAACCAGCTTGTTTTGTGAAGGTTTTCTTTATAGAGAGCTCAAGTTTTGAATTCGCTTTGGATAGGAGGTGACTGTTTGTCAGCCTTCCATTCACCCTCCCGGTACACTCTTGCATGTGTTATACTGTGTGTGAGGACTTAGGAAGACTTCCAAGACAACATGGAGAAGTGGGATTGGAAAGGGACTAGTCCCCATCCCACTTCCCAAACCTTATTTTCGCCAAACATCTTTAAGGCCTCAAAAAGAGTGCCCTATCTTGAGACTAACCCATGATTTAAAGCTAAAAAGGTACCTAACCCATAGGTACCTGCCCTAGGGACATTAAACCCATAAAAACACTTAAAAAATATCAATTTTCAATCCCCAAAAAGTTCCTAAAAGTTCAAATCCGAGTTTGTCCACTTGGATGGACAACTCATCTCCTAGGTGGATTAACATGGCAATCAAAACCAATTTACAAACATGCATTGAAAATAACATCACAAATAAAATACATTACAAAATGGAACTATAGTCTCTCCATATAGACTTTAGCTCGGTTTCACTGGTTAAATTACTTAGGGTTCCCAAGGATCACCTCCAGTTTCCATTGGCCATGGAAAGTGTACCTGCACACTCGATGAACACGTTAATCCATCCAAGTAAATAATATTCATATAAAAATCAAACCATTGCATTCACACAAGTTTCATAATTCACATAACATAAAGATCCAATAAGATAATTGAAACATGATTAGCTATCTATCCTATCCTATTTTCACTAATAATAATTTTCATACTCATCCAATTGCAACATGATTGGTTCACCCCACTTGTTTCATTCATTCATCATTAAGCTTCCATATTCAAATTAAATAAACTCAATAACCGGCATAAAATTAGATCAATCATCATAGTCAACTAGCATGTCATATAATCAAAATAAAATATTCATATGAACTTAAATGTTTAAATATCATGTCACCAATGGTATCAATAGGGATAGACAATAACCTACCTCAAAATAATCCAAGTACTAGATGTAGCATAGTCATAATCAAATCATCACATGAACTCAAATGTCTAAATCTCCTATCATCAATTGTATCATCAGACATAATCAATAATTAAACTTAAAATAGTCCCTCATTTGGATCTTAGTAACATAGGAGGTGGAGTCTCCTTGAATAATCACCCACAAATAATATGTATCAAAGAATACATATTTAGATCAGCAAGTATAACAATTTTACAAAGTATTAAGCTACATAAACACCTCAATTTTCAACATTTGGTATCAGAGCAGAGGTTGGGTAGAGTATTGGGATGCCTTTCTCTTAAAAGATTGAAGGTTTTTTTGATGTAGTGGGATCTTTTAATTATGTTATTGCAGATCTGTAAAAGAGGTATATATTCTTGCTTTAGAGGTGCACCATAGAAAAATGGACCCTTGTCATTTCCATGGTCTTTTAGGCTTTGCTTCATGATGTTTGGTCTATTTTATGTCGTAACATGGCTTGAACATGGATATTTAGGTACTAAAATTCAAATAATGATGTCTTGTGAATGTGTTGTGAAGTGTTGTAAGACATTTCTACAGTCTTCTAGACTCTATTCATTACAATTCACCTAAAAATCACCTTTTCATCACTAATCAAGTCCTATTTTGAAGTGTCGTAAAGTCTTGTAACAAGATTTCATGCTTTTCCAGGCACAACTTCATTATTTACACCTTTCTTATGCTTTATTTAACCCCTTTATGCCCTTATAAGCCTTAATTAAGTATATTTTTGAATGTAAACCTGACAAACAACATTAAATGTGACTTAATTCCTAAAACCCATTTTTAGGTCCTAGGTGAGACCCATTCGCCATGGGTGGCAAATTAGTTCCCCTTGGCTTCAAATTCAAAATATTTTAAATTTCCTTTTAGGTTTTTATTTAAAATCACTTGATGCCAGCCTGTGATGAGGTATTAATAGGTTACTAAGGCACAAGATTGTATAAATAAGTATTTTTACATCCATTTTAACCCCCCATTCATTCAAGCACTCAATCTCATATCACATTCAATCACTTTACAACATCAAATCAAAGCATAAATCAAGCACTATGGAGCATCCATTGATACAACTTCATATTTTCATCAACAATGGTTTGGTAAGTTGATAGCATTTGCATGTTATTTGTTTATCATTCTCCTGCATTTCATTATTTTATTAAGGGTTTGATTACCAAAGTGGGGTTTGACCAAGGAAAACCCCTATTTGCTAACCCTCAACCATTTTCCCCCTCTTGCATGTGTGTTTGCAAATCTTTGTATGCAGCTTTAACAAGAATTTAGGTGTTGAAGAGTGGTCAACAAGTCAACTAGGTGATTCAAGTCAAATCATTCATATTTCAAGCTTGGAGAAGGTTTTCTATCCATTTCCTATAGAATTGACTTTGGCAGCCCGACAAGTAGACATTTCTAGATGTGGCGTTGCAGAGTTGTCTCCCGATTTCTCAAAATTTTGGGAGAGGACTGATTCACCACCATTGGTGAATGAGCGCCACCTTAAAATTGAAAATCTAGTTTTTGTTAGATTCTAGATCCCAACAGTCAGAAACTTTCTCTCGACAATTTTTCACCACTAGCAAGACTAATTCCCCACCTTGGGAAAATGAGTCCCATTGTTGATTTTCAATAATTTTAGATAGCATTCAGACTATTCCAGATTCCTCAAATCTTGCCCTAAGTCTCAGAGTTCAACCTTTCTCTTCTGTTTGCATTTTATTAATTCTTGGATTCATTTTATTTCCATATCCTTAGTGTGTTTTACCATAGAAATCTTGGTTTGTTCATGAGTGGAGTCCTTATGAATCAACTTAATTGCATTTGGTTCATTTCGTTTGGTTCATACAGCATCCTGCATGGCTATTTTGGATGGGAGCCTTTGGCATTTTTATTTCCTCTGCTGGGTAAAGGCCTGGAAAGGAGCTAGGAGGAAGGTGCGTAGTTGCCGAAAGATCACATGGTTCAAGAAGGATGTTTATCATGTGTCATTGAGAGCTTGGATTCACAAGTTTGGTGTGAGCTTATGAAAAAAATGTGGTTTTGATTATGTGCATCATGATGCCATGGGATTGCTTAGTATCATGGTTCAATTGGAGAATTTGGAAATGAAGTGGATTCTTGATTGTAGGATGGTTTTGTTATTGTGTCATGGTATACTCTTGATTAGTAGTTTAGAGTTGTGGTATGGTACATGTTATGATAATTTTGATCATGAGGAAATGTATGAAATTCCACATGCTTTTGAAAGTGATGGTTTGATGTTTATCTTGTTGCCATGTATAGCTCGGTATCAGTTCAGTGGGAGCTTTAGGTAGGATATAGTGATCTTCATGAAGAGGATGGTAGTCATGATGCAATGTGTGAATGATACCATGGTTCAGTGGGTGTTTGGTGTGGACTAATCAGTCTCCAAGTGGGAGATTGTTGTGGTAGTGGTGACTGATCATGCTATATTGTACACTTGACATGTATCCTTGCCGAGGTTCAGGGGAAATAGTCCTTGAGAATTTTTTTTCGCATCATCACTAAAAAAGGAAAAATCACAAAAAAGAAAAAATTGACTTTGTAAAATCCCTAATTCTGGAAGCTTCTAAAAAGCTTGATATAAGTGGTTTGGATGGGGGTTGCAATATGGCATTATTGGCAAGATTGTAATATGTTTTACACTGGATAATAAAATCATTGGATGGTTGTGGTTTTTTGGATGTAGCCCGAATTGGGTGAACCACGTTAAATTCTTTGTGTTGTCTTGTTTTTGCTATAATTTTTTGTGTGTTTTATTTCTTTGTTTTATTGACCAAATCTGCATTTAATTGTTAAATATCTGCTTTTCTAACCCTAACAATGGGAGTTGTTGGTAGTGACATGGATGCATAATTGGTAAGGCTATCTTCAGGTGATTGGAGATATGTTTTCTTGGTTTAGAGTGGTTGCTATTGAAACATATATTTTGGGACCCGAATCCTACTCTTGCACTTCTAGGGTTTTCACCTAAAAGGAGAGAGATTGGGTTCGAAAATGCTAATGTATCACTCAAATTAGGATGTGTGTGATGTGATATGATGTAAATGAAGTTAACTAAATGAAATATATTAATCTAGGTGACTGAAAATGAATGCAAAAGTGCAATTACAACTATGTTTGAAAACACATTATGATATGCAAACAACTATGTAAATGAAGAAATTATGCAGAACAAAAAGTATAGGGATAAATCCAGTGCACTTGGATGAAATTTGAGCTTTATGGAGTGTTCTAGATGTTGGTGAAATTCACTGATTTTTCACAGTGGGACTCATTCGCCTAGGGTGGCCGAATCAATCTACCTACTAGTGAAAAACTATCGGGAGCTGGAGTTCTGTTTGTCGGGATCTGAAATCTTAAAAAACTCAAGCTTCCAATCCTAAGGTGGGACTCATTCACCATAGGTGGTGAATCATTCCTCCCCCAAATTTCTAAAAAATATGAGACAACTCTACAACACTAGATTTGGGAATATCTGCTTGTCGGGTTGTTGAGGTCAAATCTATAGAAAACAGACAAATAACTCTCTCCAAGCATGATTTTGACTCTAGTTGACTTTAAAATCACTCTTCAACACATAATAACTTGTCAAATCTACAAACAAACAAACACACAAGCAAAAGGGGAAAAATGATTAGGGGTTAGTGAATAGGGGTTTTCCTTGGTCAAACCCCACTTTTGGTAATTAAGCCCTTGAAAAGATAATGAAATGAAAGAGAAAGATAAACTAATAACATGCAAATGCTATCAACTCACCTAACTCTTGATAATGCAAGTCTGAAGTAATGTCAATGGCCACCTCAAAGTTCTTGAATAGTGCTTGAATTGATGATGTAGAATGCTTGAATGCTTGAAATGTAGAATTGAATGCTTGAATGAGTGAGGATATTGTAGGAGATGTAAAATGAGGTGAAAATAACTTATTTATACAATTCTTGTGCCTTAGTATCCATTCATACCTCATCATAGGCCAACATCAATTGATTTTGAATAAAATCCTGAAGGAAATTTTAAATATTTTGAATTTGGGGCCAAGGGGGACTCATTCCCCATCCATGGCTAATGGGTCCCACCTAGGACCTAAAAACATGTGTCAGGAAAAATGTTGTATTTAATGTTATTTGTCAAGATAAAATTCAAAAATACATTTAATTAAGTTATATGAGGGCATAAAGAGACTAAATAAATCATGAGAAAGATGTAAATAGTGAAGATGTGCCTAGGAAAGCATTAAAGCTTGTTACAAGACTTTACAACACTTCAAAATAGGGATTTTTGATGAGTGAAAAGGTGGTTTTTAGGTAAATTGCATTAAATAGAGTCTAGAAGAATGTAGAAATGTCTTACAACACCTTCACAAGACATCGTTCTATGAGTTTTAATACCTAAATAAGCGTGTTCAAGCCATGTTACAACATAAAATCAGAGCAACATAGTTCCAAAACCATGAAACAAGACCTAAAAGGCCATGAAAATGATAAGGGACCATTTTTCCATGAAATAGCTATTATTTAATGGTTTACTTTTTTTGCATTTAGAGTTTGGCATGGTTCTCTTGAGACTAGGATGTTTAAGTATGCCATGGTGCCTATGATCTCCTAGGAGTAAATGGTTAGATCATGGATGCCATACATTTATGTTCAAGATTGGAGCTTTGAAATTGATCTTGTGTAGTTCTCTTAAGTATTGGGTACATTAATCATTTTCTTAATTACTTCATGATAGTGCTATGTTTCATTTGGAGTTTGGCATGGATTGGTTGTTTATAGGTCCTCATGGATACTTGGAGAAATAGGCGAGGCTTGAGTTCTCTTATGGTAAGAGATATATGTTGGAATAGTTACTATTAAGAAAATATATTTTCAACAAAAAATATTGAGGAGCCTACACCTTGGTTGAACATGAGTTGCCTCCAAAGAGGCAGTTTGGATACATAGACTTGGGAAAGGTATTGGTTTTAATTGCAAGTAAGTTAAAATTGAATGTGATAGTTAGAGTGCTATGTGTTTAGCTTAAAAACCTATGTATCATGCTTGTACTAAGCATATTGATGTTAAGTATCACTTTGTGCAAGAAATGGCTGAGAGTGGGAAGGTATTAATTGAGAATGTCAACATTTTAATTAATGTTATAGATTTTCTTATGAAACTAGTTCCTTTAGATAAGTTATCTTGGTTTTAGTAATTTTCTTGGAGCTTCATGATTATCAGGTTGCATTTGAAGTTGACATGGATTGATTAGTTGGTGCAAGAAAGCCACTGGCCTTAAGTTTTGTACTTGATTTATATAATGATCCTTGTTTATAATATAATTGCAATGTATAATGTCAAGTGGGAGAATGCTGGAAATAGGATGCCATTTAATTGCAATCCTAAACATTATTTATTACTTGTGTCTCTTATGTCCTTGTAAAGTGTTCTCAAACACTAGGATTAGAGAGAGATTAATTTTGGATGAAATAATCATGTCAATTGACATTTTTAATTAATTCTAAATGGGAGGAGCATGTGAGGGCATCCAAGATGAGTTCCTAAATAATAGGAGCACATGGGGCACCCACATGGAAGGTGGAACCCACCTTGAGTTGATTAACTATTTGGAGTAAGAGATAACAAGATGCATGTAAAGATCCTAGGAGTTAGGGTTTTTATGTTTACATACATGAAGTTTAGTTTAGTTTAGTTCAAAATCAGTTTAGTTTAGTTTAGTTTAGTTATAAGTTTAGTTCAGTTATGGTTTAGTTATCTTTAGTTAGTTTTAGTTGAATGCTAGTTGACTTTCAGTTAACTTGGAATGCATGACTAATGACTTGATTGCATGCAGATAACAAGTGACTACCTTCAGTTAACAGGGGATGACCATTCTTGCATGAATGGTGGAGAGAGATGTTTCAATTAATAGAAAATGACTTGGACCCACTTTGGGCACCCAAGTTGGCTTCTTGGAATTAAGCTCCTTTGCATGTTAAGATATTGAGAAGGTTGAGTTAAGTGGGCCCATTCTTGGGCACCAAATTTGAGGATAAGCCTTAAAGATATTTATCGAATAAAGGTTGAGTTAGTACTTTAGTTTGGGACACCCAAATGGATGAAGGAGATGATTTGACATTGTTCTTCACAGTTAAACTCTACTTGCAAGAGATAGGCATACCTTTTAGGAGATAGGGATTGAGCTTTGTAATTGTAACTTTTTTGGAGTTTATAAAGTTGTTTATTGCCTATATATCTCAAGCAAGTTGAAGAGAGTTTGTATTAGTTTTACTGCAGGTTGTGAAGAAGATTTTTTGAAGGTAGAAGAAGCATCTCAAGGTAGGATTGGAATTATTATAATCTACTTTAGAGATTAAATAATACATTGATTCTTGGTGGAGTTTTTTCCCGAAAGGGTTTCTCCATGGTATATGTTGTGTATCTTCTAATATTCTATCTAATTCTTCTAAAACCTTATGTCTTCATTCTACAAATGATAAAATGAATTAATCAGATAATCACCCACAAAGAATTTATAACAAATAATACATATTTAGATCAACAAGTATATTATTTTTACAAATTATTAAGCTACATAAACACCTCAATTTTCAACACTTTTGGCCTTTTATGCCACCTCAAAAAACCACTCAATTGTCTCTTTCTGAGTACGTTATGCCACCTATTTGGAATTTTCCAAGTAGGCATAACTCCCACCTAATTTGGTTATTTGGGAGTTATTACCCCTCTTGGAATTATGTTCCCACATTATGTTATATATTTAGCATTCACCTCTCCCTTCTATCAAGTCCAAATTAGCTCATATCAGCTCGGTCAGTTCAAGGGAGTGCTGATACATATTGTATCATTTGGAGTGTAATAATATCATTATTATGTTATTGCACCATATTCCTGCAATTCATCCTCTTGTTGATCTCATGTAGAAGGCTTATCTCGGTTTTGCAGATGATCCTAGGTAGGTGCTTGAGTTCATCAACTCTTACAAGAGAGAGAGATAGAGATATATAGAGAGAGATATATTAGGAAAGATATAGGGGAAAGAGTGAGAGATATGTAGGGAGAGGTAAGGAGATAGAGATAGGGGAGAGATAGAAAGGAAGATAGAGATTAAGATGGATATGGAGAGAGAGGGAGAGAGAAATAGAGATATAAAGAGGGGGAGACAAAGAGAGGGAGATCTATGGAGGGATAGAAAGATATAGGAAGTTATATATAGAGGTAGATAGATGGAGATATATATATATATATATAGAGAGAGAGAGGTACAAATGTAATAAATTAGGATATATATGTGTATAGAGAGATGGAGATATATATCTATATAGAAAGAGGGAGATATAATAAATGTATATAGAGAGATGTATATAATTATGATTAGGATTAAATTAGGGTTAGGATTCAATAAAAATTCTAAGATAAATCTTGGAGTTAGGGTTTAGGTGATTGAAGATAGATCATGATGAAAATTAGGGTAAGAGTTAAGGATTAATTAGGAATAGAGTTAAATTAGGGATAGGGTTAGGGTTAGGGATCAATTAGGATTAAGCTTCAATTAGGATTCAATTAGAGGTCAATTATGGCTGAGGTTAGGCTAGGGTTAGGGTTTAATTATGCTTAGGGTTAGGGTTACAATAGGGTTCAATTATGACTAGGGTTATAGGATAAAGCTTGGGGTAAAGGTTAGGGTCAAGATTAGGGTTGGAATTAGGTTATTACTCAACTAGAGTTAGAGTTAGGCATAATTAGGGTTTGGGTTAAGATTAATGTTCTAGGTTAGGGTAAGAGTTCACCTAGGGTTGGTTTTAATTATGGTAGGGTTAGGTTTCAATTAGTAAATATAGTTATAATTAAGATTGCTATTAGAATTAGGGTTAGTGTTAGAGAGAGATGGAGATATATATCTATATAGAAAGAGGGAGATATATAGAGGGATATATATATGTATATCTCCTAGAGAGAGAGAGGGAGATATATATGTATATAGAGAGAGATGGATATGATTAGGATTAGGATTAAATTATGGTTATGGTTAAATAAAAAATCTAAGATAAATCTTGCAAATAGGGTTTAGGTGATTGAAAGATTAGGATGAAAATTAGGGTCAAGGTTAAGGATTAATTAGGATTAGGGTTGAATTAGGGATAAGGTTAGGGTTAGGGATCAATTAGGATTAATCTTCAATTAGGATTCAATTAGAGGTGAATTATAGCTAAGGTTAGGCTAGGGTTAGGGTTTAACTTTGATTAGGGTTAGGGTTACAATAGGGTTCAATTATGATTAGGGTTATAGGATAAAGCTTGGGGTAAAGGTTAGGGTCAAAATTAGGGCTGGAATTAGGGTTATGACTCAACTAGAGTTAGAGTTACACACAATTAGGATTTGGGTTAAGATTAATGTTAGGTTAGGGTAAAGGTTCACCTAGGGTTAGGTTTCAATTAGTAATATAGTTATAATTAAGATTGCTATTAGAATTAGGGTTAGTGTTAGAGTTAGAATTATGTTTAGAGTTAGAATAAGAATTCAATCAGGATTAGGATTCAATTAGGATTAGGGTTCGAATAGGGTTAGTATTAGGATTCAAATTATAACTAGGATTAAAGTTCTAGGTTAGGGTTTAGCTAGGGTTAGGGTTCTAAAATAAAGCTTAGGTTTAGCATTAGGGTTGGAGTTCAATTAGGGTTTGGATTATGGTTTGGGTTCAATTAGAGTTAGAGTTCAATTAGGGTTAGGATTTAGGTTAAAGTAGGGTTAACATTCAATGGGTTACGATTAGGGTTAGCTTGGATCAAGCTTAATTAAGGTTAAATTTCAATAGGGTTAAGGTTAGGGTTTTAAGATAAATCCTAGGGTTAAAAGGTTTGCATTCAATTGGGGTTAGAGTTAGAGTTAGATTTATATTAGGGTTAGAGTTAGGAGTTACAAATTAAGATTAGTGTTAGGGTTTGAGTAAGGGTTAGGATTAGTGTTAGATGATTAATTAGTGTCAGGGTTAGGATTTAAATACGATTAATATTAAACTAGTGTGGGAACTAGGGTTCAATTGATGTTCAATTAGGACAAGGGTTCTAGGATATAGTTTGGGGTAAGTCTTAGGATTGGGTTTGAATCCAATTAGGTTAGGGTTAGGGTTACAATTATGGTAAGGGTTAAGATTCAATTGGGAATTAATTAGGGATACAATTAGGGTTTATATTCAATTAAGGTTAGGGTTTAACTAAGGTTAGGATTAATATTCAATTATAATTATGGCTAAAGTAATGTTATAGTTAGGGTTCATTTAGGCTTAAGTTTAGGGTTTAATTATCTAGGGTTACAATTAGACTGAAGGTTAAGGTTAGTGTTTAGGATCAATTAAGTTACAGTTAGACTTAAAGTTAGGATTAGCATTTAGGTTAAATTAGGGTTGAATTTTAATAAGATAAGGGTTATAGCTAGGCTTAAAGGATTCTATGATAGATCCTAAGGTTAGGATTTGTGTTCAATCAGGGTTAGGTATCTATTAGGCTTAGGGTTAGGATTTTAATGATAAGATTAAGGTGAGGGTTAGAGTAAGGGTTAGGGTTAGGATTGGGGATTAATTATTGTTAGAGATAGGGTTTAATTTGGGTTAATATTCAATTAGAGTTAGGGTTAGGATTCAATTCATGTTCAATTAGGGTAAGGCTCCTAGAATAAAGTTTGGGGTTAGGGGTAGGGTTCGGGTTAGAATTAAAATAGGATTAGGGTTAGGGTTACAATTACTATGAGACTTAAGATTTGATTAGGATTTAACTAGGGTTATGGTTATGGTTTGAATATTTAATTATGGTTAAGATAAACATTTAGAGTTGTGGCTAGGGTTCATATTCAATTAGGGTAAGGGTTCAACTAAGGTTCATATTAGGATTCAATTATAGTTAGGGTTGAATTTAGTTTAGGGTTAGGGCTCAATCATGGTTAAGGTTAGGGTTTAATTAGGGATACAATTAGAATTAATGTTAGGGTTAGTGTTTAGGATTGATAAGGCTTTAAATTTAATAGGTTAGGGTTACCATTAGGGATCCAATTTAATTAGGATTGAATTTCAATAGAGTTAGTTTAGGATTAGGGAACTTGTAAGGTAAATCATAGGGTTAGGGTTTACATTTGATTAGGGTTGGAGTTAGGGTTATATTTATATTAAGGTTAGAGTTAGGAGTTATAAGTTAAGATTAGGGTCAATCTTGGAGTAAGGGTTAGGGTTAGGGTTGGGGATTGATTAATATTAGGGTTAGGGTTTAATAAGGGTTAAGATTCAATTAGGATTATCTTTAATTGATGTTCAATTAGGGTTAGGATTCTGGGATAAATTTTGGTGTTAAGGTTGGGGTTATAATTCAACTAGGATTAGGGTTAGTATTACAATTGCAATAAGGGTTAAGATTAAATTATGGTTTTTATAATGGTTTATATTCAATTAGGGTAAGGGTTCAATTGGTGTTAGGATTAGTATTCAATTATAATTAAAGTTAGGTTGGGGTTAGGCTTAATTTAGAGTTAGGGTTAGATTTTAATTAGGGTTATAATTTGGATTAGCATTACAAGCTAGACAAGGGTTAGGATTATAATTCTAATTGTAACAGTATAACTACCACTATTTTTTAATCACCCTAAATCTATAACTAACACTAATTCTAATTACAACCCTAACCCTAATTCTAACTCAAGTTTTAACCCTAACCCTAACCATAACCCTAAATCTATCTCTAATCCTAACCTAATACTAACAATATTTCCCCACCCTAATTCTATAACTAACACTAATTCTAATTGCAACCCTATCCCTAATCCTAATTATGTCTCTTATCATAATCATCACTCTAATCCTAATCCTAACCCTAGCCTTAAATGTAAGCTTGATTATAAACAAAACATTAACTCAAACCCTAACCCTAACCCAAACCTAACTATAAACCTAACCCTAACCCTAACCCTAAATCTAACCCTAACCTATCTCTAACCATAACCCTAGCCCTAACCTTAAACCTATTCCAAATTTTAATCCCAAACATAATCTCCAACCCTAACCCTAACCCTAATTATGATGATAACCCAACCCAAATTCTAATTCTACCTCTAATTGTAATCATAATCCTAACCCTAATGCTAACCCCAATCTTATTATTAAGGCTAATCCAACCATAATCCCAAATTTATCTCTAACCCTATCCCTATCCCAAATGTTAATCCCAAACATAATCTCCAACCCTAACCCTAAGCCTATTGTTAACTTTAATCATAACCCTAACCCTATTCATAATGTTAACACAAATCCTAACCCAAACCTTAACATAAATGAGCTAACCCTAAGCTTAACCTTAATATTACCCCTAACCATTATCCTAACCCTAACCCTAACTATGATAATTTTTTCTTCCATGTTGTGCTACAATTGCTACTAGCATATATATATATATATTATTTTAATAATATATATAAAATATGATAAGAGATATCCTTCTCGAGGCATCTATTTTTAATAAATTTTCTCACATAAAAGCATAATAGACGCCTATGGAAGGATATCTCTTAGCGTATTATATATATATTATTAAAATAATATATATATATATATATGCTATTTAAACAATTCAATCAAATTAGCCAACTCATTAATTAAATGAGATAACTAGCTAATTATTTCCATGAAAATGGGTAATGGCTATAGCCTCTCCAAATCCATTCCACAATCAATTAGAGTAAACTCATGTTCCAAGATCAAATCCTATCCATTCATCCATCTCATCAAAAATATATAAATTAAAAGATCAAATCCACTATTTCCTTGCCTTGATTTGGAGCAAACAAATGGTATCAAAATGTGTAACAAACATTTCATCATTGTTGACAACATATCTATTTGTCATCAAAAGGTATTACATTTTAATTTGAATTATGTTGTAAATTCATTCTATTTATGCAATTCATCTTTTCTCTTTATTAGAGGTGAGTGTAGATCCAATTTGAAGTTTATATTAAATTTGCTAAAATCTTTATTTTGTGTTTAAATTTCATGCTTACACTTGGTATAGGAGAATTTTTTTTTGTTGCTACAAGTTTTGTGTTCGTATTATTTTTGGTTTAAGAATATAATAAGTTTTAGACCAATTTTGAGAAAAAGGGAAGAAATTAATTTGTAAATTCTTTTTCCAAAAATAGGCCATTCTATGAGGACTAAGCCACTAGGTAGGTCAACCTAGAGAAACCAAGCCACTAGGTAGGACATCTAGAAGGACTAGAACATTGATCAGGCTATGGAACAAGCTACCCCTTGGATGACCTTTTTCTTTGAGTTTCTAAATATTTTGGTTTAGGAATAAGTTTTGTAAGTGTTGTAGATTATGTTTTTGTTAGTTATCAGTAATCTAAGATAGTACATTTTGTTGTATGATGCATTCTTTGACTATATCATCTAGATGTAATGTCTTGATAAGTTCATACACTTCCCAAATTATCTTGGTAATATGTTGAATCCTTAGCAACATGTGATATGTATAGTTACAAGATGACTAATGAATATAATAAAATGATGAGAAACAATCTCAAGCTTCCACAATGCATAATTATCTTCTTATTAATGAAAAATTAAATATCTTGATTGACATTAAAGTATTTGGATTAGGTTGAGAGTCTGAGAATTTAGATATCCTTTCCATGGATAGATATATTATAGTATTATAATCTTTTCTACTTTATGTACACTTAAGAGGTCACTATCCCCTAGAGATAGGTTGGCATAAGAATTTAAGATTTCTCTTCCTATTGTATAAATTATACCACATTGAATTTAGTTCTCTTATTGGTAGGACTCAATCTATAGGCTCCCTATGTATTATTCCTTTCCTTGAACACACTAGATCAAGGATATTCTCCATTTTAAAGTATTTTGACCTAATTTATTTATATTCATTGTATTCTACCTATTGAGGTATAATGCTCTATGGTTGGTATAGATTGTATTCTCTCTTTTGTGAGGCAGTTAGTATGTAGCCACACTACATGGTTAAGAAATGGATTTAGCATGGTTGGGAAAAATTTGGGTATATCATTATGTGATATTGTATTATTCATGTGTCATTTTCTTGTCATGTATATATCATGTATTATATGTTTGGTGTTTATATTCATTTGGGTTACTTGTATTGATGTGTTGTAATACATTATAGAAATTATTGGTTGATTTAGTATTGTTTTATTGGGTTGTTATTGATGCTATGAAATTGGATCATCTTGGTTAGGTTATATAGACTATAGATTTGATTATATGTCTATGTGAAAGAAAATGGAAATAAAATTAAAATTTAATTATTAGAATTATCTCTATTTCATACTTTTGGATTATTTATTTGAGTACTTCATGCCAAATTGATGGATTGGGAGGAAAGGGATTCCTTCAATGTACAAGTTCAATTACCTTCCCCAAATAAGCAATTTGATCTTGTAGTGAGTAGCTTGTGGATTTAACTAGTGCATGTGTACATTGTACCTTTGAGTAAGAACAATATTTTATATGCGGTAGATTAGCTCATTGGCCTAATTTTACTTATTATAATCAATATCAAGGGTTGTAGCTATTGACTTGATGAATTATTGAGTGATGTACTATTTAATGTACTTGTGATAATTACTTTATTAATGAAATTAATTTTATAATTACTTGTGTATGCCTACATTTATAGTTATTGGATATGTTTGTAATTATTTTTAAAAGATAATTTTTTCTAGTTGCATATTGGGGTATGTTACAAGATTGAGGAAATAATAATTAATTTACATAGATGTAAAGTGACAAACTTATAGAGTACAAATATAGAGGTAAAAATACTATATAAAAAGAAAAATGGAATGCATGATAGAGCATAATTGAATATCATATAAGATAAGCCAAGTATACCCTTGTAGGCCATGTATAGATCATTATAATGACTCATGAAAATAATATTTTGAGAATAAATGGTTTTGAAATATTATATATCTTGATGAATTATGCAATGTCATATTTGATTTATCCTTAAGGTATATATTTTCATCTAATATTACAAGAAATAATCTATAACTATAAATGATTAAATGGGGTATTTTTTTTTGTAAATGAACATGGAAACCATTACCTTCTCATGTGGACAATAATTATCATCAAACCTAAAATATACTCTAGTGAGGAACACAAGTAGATGCCACAATTTTAGGTGTACTTTGAGTCACTCCAACACCTACATGATGGGCTTCTATGGAATCTCCATCATATTGAGAGTCACTAGTCTTTGTAAGAATAATAACATGGTCACATGTAAAAAAGATCCCCAAACAAAAAATCAAAATTTAAAAATGATATAAAAATTAATGTAATTAGATTTGTAACTCAAAATTTCGAAGAGGGATGCCTAGGATAAAACCCTAGATGCGATGAAATCACAAGTTCATCAAAATATAGAATAAATACTCAAATTTGCACCTATGGTAAACTTAAGATCTATTTTAATGATAAATCAATTAATGTCTAAATTAATATGAGTTGAGATAATAAATATTAAAAAAAAAAAAGTAATTGCAAGGGGCTTAACACTATGTCTATTTATGAATGTCAATGAAATGATACTATTTTTTTTTCTTAAAGACTAAACTTAGAGTTTTGGTGTTAGAATTAATATTGTTAGACTACGAAAAAATTAAAATGATGGATCTAGACTTGTTTTAGACTAGGTTGTGCCTATAGCTTAGTTGACTTGATATTTTTCTCCATGCAATCATGTCTATTGATAAAATTTTCTTTAGCTTTTTTGGTCTCAAATTGCACTTATGTTTGAGAGAAATGAAGTGTAAGAGAACCTTAGGGATTTTCTATAAGAAAGGGCAAGCGTGAAACTTCTTTAATGATAAGTCAAACTTGTTCTAGTTTTATAATGTTCAAAGACATACAAGAAAAAAATGAAAATTCCTTTGTAGTATTTATGAATGATGACGCATAAGTGCATATATTACTTTTTAAAAATGCTTTCCAATTCAATTTTTGATCTTTAGATGTTAATTTTTGATAAGTGAATTTTGATCATGACTTCTTATAATCACTTATATCTTAGGAATTCTCTTTAAATACAAAGCATCAGGTGCACAAGTCAATATATTTGATGTGGAAGAAAATAAGGAATGGTCTAAAAATTGAAATGGTAAGCTAAAAAACATAGGAAAATATATTTTTAATTATAAGGACAAGCCCTTGGATATGACCACCCCTATGACCTTTTCTTGGAAGAATAAGTCCTAAAGAAGAATGACTAGCCTTTTTTCTAAAATGAAAGATGTGAGATGTTGATGATATATTTAAAGTTGAGGTAAAGTTGCATGTGCAAATAAAAAATGAAATGGTAGAATGATAAAAGGACCAATCATGAGTATCAAACAAGAGTAAAAGGTCAAGGTATATATTTTTCTTCTTTACAAATATATTAAATGAGAGTCATTAATAGAGTAGTTCCATGTAGTTATTTAGCTAATTTTATTTAGTGACTTGTTCATATTATTTGCTTGTATGAATATGTATAGAGTCTTTTCCACATTATCATCTCAAAAGTTGTAAAATATGTAGTAAGGGTTCAACTAAGTAAAAATATATTCTTTTAGTAAACTCTCCATACTTGTTCTTAAATATTAGTGAAGACAAAATTTAGGAAGTTATTTGTAAAAAACCAAAGCTTCTATATTAAGGGGAGCACAAAGTAAGTACAATAATTTAAAAGAGATTTGCAAGCTTATATTAGATTTATAATTTCTATAAAGCTATTGTTTAAATTGTTAATATATATAGAAGATTAGTGGTTCCATTTTAAAAAATCACCTTTTGTTAAATTATAATTATTTCCATCATATATATATTAAAAATGTATAAAAAGCCCAAATAGGTAGTAGAGTTGGCTTGGGCAATGGGTTTGCTCCCCTTTGGTCTTGGGTTCGACTTTGCTCCCGAGTTTAAGTGTAGTACTCCTCTGGCTAAGGAGTCGGAAGAGAAAGATAGGTCAAGGGCTTCTACTGGTATTTCATACGTTGAGATTGAATTAATTAAATAAGGGTAATATTATTTATTAAAATGTTAGATTAAATTGTATTTAAATATTTAATTATTTAATTTATTTATTTTTAGAAAAATTCATGAGTTTATTAAATGTTAATTAATTAATAAATTGTGTTTATTATTTCAATTAACTCACTGGTTGAGGATAATTATTAGAATAAATTATTTAAATTAATTGGATAGATGTAGTACTCCTCTGGCTAAGGAGTCGGAAGAGAAAGATAGGTCAAGGGCTTCTGCTGGTATTTCATACGTTGAGATTGAATTAATTAAATAAGGGTAATATTATTTATTAAAATGTTAGATTAAATTGTATTTAAATATTTAATTATTTAATTTATTTATTTTTAGAAAAAGTCATGAGTTTATTAAATGTTAATTAATTAATAAATTGTGTTTATTATTTCAATTAACTCACTGGTTGAGGATAATTATTAGAATAAATTATTTAAATTAATTGGATAATATGCTTTACAAGTAAAGTTGTAAAAACAGGAATTAAAACAAAAAAATATTGAGAATAGAAAAATAATTAAATAAAAGAATAAAAAAGAAGAAAGAGCGAATGAGAATTGAGATTTAATAAAAAAAAAACTTGCTTTTAAAAATATAATTGCTTTTATTTATGATTTTTATGAGCTTTTGGAAAGCAATGGATAATATCTTTGATTTTACTTTTAATTGAGGAGGGGGAGAGAGAGAGAGAGGGGATTATGGAGACGGGGGTCTTTTGGAGAATCTGAAAAATAATCTGGATTTCCTCTCTTCCGGTGAATGCTTTGGGTGCTTGGAAGCTTTTCTCTAGTATGGGAAGGGGTTTTGAATTCGGGTTTTCTGTAGTGTTTTGAGGAATTTGGAGAAGTTGAATCTGTAATTGAGGAGTTCAAGCTAGGCATCAATCTTCAGTTGGGCTACTTGATTTGGATCAGGTTCCATTTCTTGTGAATACTTTCTCTGTTTTTGGAATAGAAGTTTGATTGCTTGAAATAAACCATTCTTGTTTACTTAATTGGTAAATGGAAACAATTAGAAAAAATTTCCCTCTTTCTGAAAATCGTCTTGTGCTTGCTCTGCAACCATTGCATTCTAGTGATAGTGCCTTCTAATTGCTGTTGCTAGGAAGTTCCCTAAGCTTTGCTGCATATTCTTCATTGTTTACTTGTTTGGTTTATTGTTGGCAATTTGAAACCGACACATTAACCTAGCCCGTTGGCTTATGTCTGCAAACTTGCTGCATATTTGCATGTTGTATATGCATTTTATTTTAATGGCTCTATTCTTTATTTCCACTTGGGCTTCATTGATTTTGTTAGTGACAATGTTTATCACTAGCGGACGGCATTTGAAGGCATCGATTTCTTTATTTTACTGGCTTGACCATCGCTATTTTCCTACCGTTCATAGTTGTGTAAACATGCTATAAATTTATCTTCGATGTCGAGTCCTAGATTTTAGTTGCGAATTAAGTCTGGTATTAGGGGTTCACTCTGCATTTCCCTGAATTCATTGTTTGGCCATTTCACACTGTTGATTGCGTTTTACATGCTTGTATATTATTGATAATGAATGCTTCAGCCATCCGGTGGTTTTGTTTATTTAATAGTCAAATATATATAATTTGAAGTGTTGTTTTGGGCAATCGGATTACATAAGATTCGATATTATATAGCTTGCTTTGAATTCAATGTATGTAAACTTGGGTTTGCATTCGACTGTATATGCATTCGAATCAAATGTCATTCTTGGTAGTCGAAACTCTGTACATAGAATACTCCATCGTGCCAAATGAGATCACTTTTCTTTATGCCTTTTGATCAAACAGATCACATGCCTTCACTGTGGTTCTACATTTTGCATGCATGTGAAACATGCTGAATGTGGTTGAAAACTTTTAAAGCTATTTCAACAAAAGCATTTTTGTGCATGCCATGCAATCATCATGGACCATGCGAAGATGACTTCTTATTACATTAGATGATTTCTTATTACATTCTTTCCAACAGTTCACATGTTTTGTGCTTTGCTCTATTGCGCCATCTCTGCTTTTTAACCATGAGTTTATCCTTGAAAATTTTATGTCTTTTAACGCATTATTCTGGGCATAATCTGAAACATCTCATAAAATAGTCCCTTGACATCAAAACAGGTCCCTCTCGAATTGTCTTTCCCCAAAGCAATTAGAATGTTGGAGCTGTAGCATTTTCTGGACCTTCCCATTTTGTATCATTCAAAGACAATTTTGTTGGCTAGATCGTATGTGGGAATTTAATCATTTTTTTAGCATGGTTGATGTGCTTCTGGTCCTCCTCCATTTGTCTCAGCCTTGAGTTTTTGTTTCACTTCCTCATCTTCATCAACACCTTAAAACGAGTATGCAACTTCAGTATATACTTTGGAGCTAACTTCTATTGCGTCTGCTAGCCTTTACAACCGCCAATTCCTTTTGTTCTAAATTAGCACAGTGCAGGCTTACTTTTCAGATTGTTTCATTTAGCATCAGCAATATTCTGCACAAGAACATTGTACCTGTTTAAAATGAAGGTTATGGCTTGCATCTCTCAAAACCATTTCTTTAGCCCATTCGATAATAAAACTCTAGTCTTGGAATATTTAAATTATCATGCTTTCTCTTCTCTCATAAGTGAAATGGTCCTCTTGTAGATTATAATATAATAGATATACTCTTTTGTTGGTAAAGGGCATGTCCTCTTTTATTGACTTGGAAATAAAACCACAGTCCTTTGATTCTTTATAAGATGTGATTTTAAATAGAGAAAAGTTTTTAAAATAAAGAAAATGTGGGGTTAGTTAGTAATATTCCATTATTTATGATAAACTTTTGTTTTATTACTCTTTATAAGGAAATCATTAAAGGGTAGAAAATATGGGAAAGGATTGTTTCACTTATTTATATTAGAATTTAAATGTGTATTTCTTTTTCAAGTAATAAATGAATGAATTATATCTATATATATTTATATGATTATAAAGAAAATTTAAAGATCATAGAGAGAATTTAAATTTAAGTTGAAAGTTATATCTAAGAAAGTCAAATATATATGTTCCTATATGTACATTTATATGGATTGGTTTATGTGTAGTTGGTATTATAATCTATTATTTTGAAAATAGATTTTTGGTTATTATATTTATATGTAATATTTAAGTGTGTATATATATACTAGGTTATAAGTGGTGGTATTGAAAAGAACGAAAATGTCATTTGATTAAAGAATATAAATTGAGGATTTTAATTAGATGGGTATTACAATAAAGGCTAGTGAGTTGTATCTATGGTCAAGGATCAGCTATCCAATGCAATTATTATACGTTTCAGATTAATAATATAAATACATATATTTGAGATTAGGGTTCGCTAAATTAGATAAGGGAGTTCCCATATCAAAGTCTTGGTTATATAAAGGTTAGACAATAAGGTTAAATATACATGCGAATATAGTTATTAGTCTAACAAAATGAGTCAGTTTAGCAATTAACTACAACATAATAAATTAGAGTTCTATTTTGAGATGGAGTAATAGGATAGATGCTATGCTTTGTCTTTGGTTCTCATTGAATATCTTTGTGCATTGTAAGTAGGTAATTAAGTGAATTGGATTTGTTTGTTTATATAGATAAGTGAATGATTGTAGATTTGATAAATGATTTTGATTAATTATATTTAGTTAAACGAAGGGCTCATATAAATGAATAAAATTAGATAATCTTATGAAAGTCATTTTCCCTTATATTCATTTAATAGTTGACTTTTGAGTTCTCTATAAGGATAGTCCTATAGAATACTTGTGATTGTTATCATGATTGATTTGATTATTGAGTGGGTTGATCTTTGAATTGAGATTGTGTATCGTTGATTGTTGTCATTGTCATAATTGTTGACTTTGTTAAGGGTGAATATTTTCCATATTGTAAGGGTATCTTGAGAGCTGAAAATAAGGTCTCCCTTGAGAGCAGCCACCTAAGAAACTGTCTGGGGTGATGGACCCTAGAAAGGGTTGCATACCCACTCCTCTAGTATGTAATTTTGTATGGGTCACATAATGCTTATGAATAGAGGATTGAGTTTAGCGTTTTTGTGGTGTTGTGTTACTTTGTGTTGGAGTAGATTCCTCCTTGAAATTCTTTTGAGTGAGCCCTTGGTTGGTCAGTCATTGAGTTGGAGCAGCTCAAGTTGTCAAACTACGGTGCCTCTGCGAATTATATACGTAGGCAAGGCCATCGAGTGATGAGCTCCCGAGGCATTAGGTCGGGCCCCTAGGACTGTTCTTCTGAGTCTTGTTTGAGACTTGTCGTTTATTTTCGGTAACGTAAAAGCTATCCATTGATTTATATAGCTTCTCTTAGTGATCATGTGCTAACTATCTTTGATCTAATGTGTGTGCCAAGTCATGTAGACCTTGCAGGTATAGGCATTGGGAGCAAGGACTTGTCAATAAAATAGAATGTAAGAGGTATGTTAAGCTGATCTAAGTAAGTAGACTCTATTGCCAAAGTTAGTAAATCACTTCTATCTTTTCTTGTAGCTTGTGTGATCTTTGAATATAGTTCTAAGTAGTGAATTGTGTTGTTATCTTTATTTTCGTTGTTAGTTGTTTGTGAAGTAACCTCGCGTGCCCCAGAGAACTAAGTGTAATAGTGTAATGTAATGTGTTATGTGATTATGGTTAATGTTCTTGCATGTTCAACTATGTTGGTTTAAAAAAAATAAATAAAAAAAATTATTTGCTTTGTCTGTGTTCTCTGGGGTCTGCGCGGCGGGCGTTACATTAAGAGGTGGGACTTCTTGCGGGTGGGGGATCTCACCCGCAGGGGACTAGTCTTGCCCTAGCTCACCTTAGGTACCCAAGGTAAGGGCTGCTGAGCCACTGGGCTAGGTCGCGGGGACACCCTTGTAGTATAAAATAATAATAATAATAATAATTTTTTATTACAAATAAACTTGAATTCTTTAACTATAAGAATTATCTTATTCTAAATTATTGTATCTTAATTAAAAAATGACACAAAACTATCTATACTACTAAAAACTTAATTAGGTAATTATACCACTTCTAATCGCAAAAGAACTACTATACAATTCTTGTCAAATCGCACGTATAATTTTACACCAAAAAATAACAAATTAACATTTTCCTATGATAGAATTTCGAGTGCGAACAGAATAAACAGCTGATTGTGAAACGTGAGTGGTTTCCAGGGTATTTAGCAATGATATTCTTCCCTTTCATGTGGTTCACAATAACGCATGCCGCGGGAATCTCTCACTTGCGTCCAAGACCGAGACACCCGGCGCAAAGACTCAAATCTTGAAAACAAGTCCTACATAATTTACATGGCAGTTTGTGAAGAAGGGAAATCTAAAACAAAACATCATCTCCATCAAAGATCTTTCAACTCCCCACACCACACGCTGCTCATTCCTTTATATCAATCGATTTATTCGTTTCCTCTTCACAAATATCATCGATCTCTGGATTGGTTCTCTAGTAAGACATGACAACACTTCATCTCTTACTTTTTCTGCTCCTCAGCTGTGGCGTAGCACAAGGCAGCAAAGACTGCTCTGCTGCTCAGCCAAGGAAGTCAAGCACGACCTTTCCTCTGATGCACATCAACGCCAAGTGCTCCCCTTTCCGCAACGACAAGTTAACGTGGCTGACCACGATGCTGGAGTCAATAAGGGGCGACGCCCAGCGGTACAGCGCAATAACGGGACTTCCCATTGGATTCAAAGAGACCAAGTTTACTACAGAAGAGGACGCCGACATCCCTTTGGATTCAAAGAGCGGAGACTATTTAATCAATCTGGGTTTCGGCACGCCCCAGCAGAGCTTCTATATGTCCCTCGACACAGGCAGTGACATCTCCTGGATTCCCTGCGCGGCCTGCACCGATTGCCAAGGGAACATCTTCGACCCCTCCAAGTCACCCACCTTCAAATTCCTAAACTGCTCTTCGGAGACGTGCCAGGCACTGGGCAGTACTCCAACCTGCGGGAATTACAACTGCAGCATTACGCAGACCTACGGCGATGGATCCCAGGTGAAGGAGCTGATGTCAACAGACTCTCTGGCCGTGGGCTCGCAGTCCATGCCGGACTTTGTTTTCGGCTGGGCCAAAGATCGGACATGGCTTCTCACCTCCACACCCGGTTTCGTCAGTTTTGGTAGGGATCCGCTCTCGTTTCTTTCACAGACGGCCGAGCTGTTCGACCAAACCTTCTCTTATTCCCTCCCGTCTCCTGAATCGACCGGCTACCTTGCGCTTGGGAAAGCCGCCCTTTCCTCCCCTGACTTGAAGTTTACGTCCCTGTTGTCAAACGATGCCAACCCTTCGTTCTATTACGTGGGATTAATCGGAGTCTCGGTTGGAGAAGAGCGCGCGTCCCTGCCGGCGATAGAGCAGTCGAGTGGACAAGGGACAATTATAGACTCGGGAACCTTTATCACTCGGTTGGTGACCCCAGTTTACAATTCTGTGAGAGACTCTTTCGTCTGCCATCTACCGAATCTGCGTCCGGCCGCTCCGTACGAGATCTTCGATACTTGCTTTAACATGCCTTCCGGGAATGTGGAGGTGCCTCAGATCATGCTGCATTTTGATAATAATGTGAACGTGACTCTGCAGCGGGTTAATGTACTATTTCCTGCGGATGAGCAGGGGTCAGTGCAATGCTTGGCTTTCGCTCCACCTCCGGATGACCCCTCACTTTCCATAATATCTATACTAGGGAGTTACCAGCAGCACAACTTCCGAATCGTGTATGACATTCCTGGTTCTCTACTTGGAATTGCTCCTGAAAACTGTGATGGTTGAGGATACTACAGTCTTCTTCTCCGCTGCCTTCAATATTTTTACAGCGGATTATTTGCTGCAATAAAATGTCTTTACTGGGGGGTGGCGGAGTTACATTGATTGGTAATTGGTCGTACTCATAATTAAGGGTATGGTATTTTTCTAATTAGTATAGAAATCTTAATTATCTTTTAAAGTGTAGAGAGATATTAATTTGGAGTTATTTTATTTTAGTTTAAAATTGTATTTTTTAAGTTAATATATAGACATAAATGTTATGTGTTGATTATTTTGAAAATATTAATATTTTGATGTAGGAATCGTTGTCAAATTTAAGATAAAAGATTAAATTTCTTTGTTAATATGCTTGTATCATTACATTCCACTCCTTGCTGCCATTGTAGAATGCCTCTTGACACTAATTAAATATATTATGTTGTAAACTAAAATGTTTTAGAATTTTTTGAGGCCAATGTCTATTTAATATGTTTGATTAATTTTTTAAAGTAATTAGCTAATGGACTATATATAGTGTGACATTTGACCCTGAAGCAACTCAAGCAAGTCTCACACCTACAAACCACTGTTGATTCATTGGAAAACAAGTTTCAGCTGCCATTTAATGGTAAAACAACTATCATTTAATGGTAAAAGACTCCAAAATCTCACTTTTTACATAAAAGCCAAATAAATATTGATTTGACAATTGGATGGGAACATTCTATTTTCATTTGCAGTGTTTCTTTGTCAATTAAATGACTACATTCTTTTTTCATTTGTATTGCTTTATATTTTAAATTTTTATGCAAATATTTCATGATTAGATTATACTTAATTTTTTTAAGGAGAAAATCTAGATTTGTCTAAGTTTATTTCATTCAATTATTTTGCACTCATTATTAATTGTTTAATCTAGCCACATGCAACTAAAATTTATAATGCATCCACGCACAAACACATACTCTCTAACATATTAACGTGCATGTAGTTTTTATTGGTTTAATCCTTGTAGGTGCAAGTGCTAGTAATTAATTGGAATTGATAAATAATATCAAGTAGATTTAATACATTAAGTGTTTTTTTGAAATAAAAGATTTTAGTAGTTTTTTCAATGTAAATGTGTTTTTAATATATTAAATATAGTTTAAAAAATAATATTTACTAGAAATTGGAGAATAATATCAAATTGATTTAACATATTTATTATTGTTTTTTAAATAATTTTCAATAGACATTACTTTCTTTTACACTTAATGGAATTTCCTTTTCATAAGTGGACTATTAAAATTATTAAAAAGATAATGTTGGCTTGAAAATATTAAATATTGACTCAATAAATTATTTAAGCATTAAAGAGAATCAAAATACTTACAATTTATTATTTACAAAACTATTGTTATGAAAGTATATTAATTATGGAATGTCAAAGATTAAAATTTTGTAGGATACCAATTGCTAAAAGATAAAAAGATTATAGGGGGTTAAATCAACTCTTTACAATTACATAGTGTAGGAAAATGTATCCCTCTATATTTTCACACTTGTTTGGGCCCTTGTGAGCTAAATGGACTTAATTATGCGTTATTTAGGGTGTTGTAAAGTGTTTTCTTACACTTTCACACTAATCTATCATTTTATTAATTAATTGGGCTTCTTTATACCTTATTTGGCCTTATTTTGCATCCACAAGCCTTAATTAATGCATCTTTTCGAGGATACCCTGACATATATGAAATGAACAATAAAAAATTAATGATTTTGAATTGTATGGCCTAGATTTACTGATCTGGGACTCATACACAACCTTCGACATATGGGTCCCACCTAAGTTTCAGGGTCTTAATCTGGATTTCACATTAAACTAAACCTTTCTTGAAAAATGTGTCTCAAGCTTAGCCTAATGAGACTCATAGGCTCCAAATAGCGTATGCGTCCCACTTAGCTTAGACCTAAATTAAACTATTCAAATTCTTGGTGAGATTTTATTCTCCTAGATTTGATGTCCGCTTTTAATGTTGTAATTTTGGAAAATTTGGCATAAACAAGTATAAATATAAGGTTATTTTACTCATTTTTCACCTAGCAAGTTGAATAAGCATCCTTATAGAAAATTTTAGTTCACAAGAGCATTCAAGAGTTTTCAAAAGCATTCAAGAGTTGATTATTAAGCATTTTGGAGCATTATAGAAGTATCAAGCATCATGTCAAACTCATCATGCATCATGTTTGTTTTTGAGCTAACATTTGTGATGTAGGGTTTTATGATTCAAGAAAGCATTCAAATCAAGATCCATATCATTCAAGAAAGAGTCAAGATCCACATTCATGCTAGCCATTTCATACATATTTGCAACATCCCATTCAAGGGTTTGGTGAGTTGCATCATAACATTTTGTTCATTCATCATTCCTTCATTTTATTTTATTCCACTGCAAGCTTTTATTACCAAAATGGGGTTTGACCAAGGTGAACCCGTATTCACTAACAAAACAATATTTTTCCCTCTTTAGTGTGTTATTTATAGATCTAGGTTGAAGAAACATTGGAGAGAAAGATTGGAAGAATTTGTCAAGTTTGCAAAGTTGTCACCTTGTTTACAAGATCACTAAAAGACACCTACATAGTAGAATTTATCATTTCAAATCCAAAAATCGGGTTGAGAAGGAAATGCAGAGATAGGAGAGAAGATTTAGATCTTGACCTTTCAAAAAAACTCAGCAGGACTGATATGCCACTTCTGGCATATGAGTTTTAGTATAGTTATTTTTCCATATTTTAGGAGCTCCAGACTTGTCACTGCTAGATTTTTGTTCCTACCAAAAAACCCCAATCTGGGACTTAATCACCCAATCTGGCATATGAGTCCCAGTGAGCATCAAAATCAATATTTCCAACATTTTAGATCTTCATTCAAGCTCCTATAGGTTTCCAGGTGCACCTCTCTGATTTCTCAGTTTATTGTTTTGATTTGCATTCATTTTTAGGTCATTCATTTGAGTTTTACATAACATTAGGTTTTTTCATTAGATCTTGCATGTTACTTGTCTTTCCAAGCACTAGCTTGGTGGTGAACCCCTCTTTAGTATTTAAAAAAACCATAGGACAACCTTTAGTAGATCTCTTTCCCTCATTCCATCCTTGGATTGAGATCTCTAGGGTTTCCTTGAATGAACCTTGAAGGGAATAGGTCCTAGGTTCTATCTCCCAAAAGATAGGTCCCCCCTCCCATAATTTCTTAATTTCATTTTGGTGAACCTGCCCTTTAGAACATTTCATTTTCTGATTTGGAGTGCATCATAGTGCTAGATTTAGCCTGCATTAACTTTGCATTAGGTCTTGCATTAGTTAATTTGCATCTAGGGTTTCTAAATTTTGCATTAGTGAAAGCGCATATAGGTTGTATTTTTGCCTCTTGCATCATTGAATTTCATCTAAAAACTATAATTGCACTTAATCTGGACATCATTCAAACTAGAATACATAACATTGAATTAGAATTTTTTGAAATTTGTGCAAAAACCCTAATTTGGGACTCATACACCCCTCTGGACGATTTAGTCCCAGTATAGGTGGTTTTTCCTAATTTTTGGGTATTTTGTGGTGACGGTTATTCATTGTTTGAAATCCTAGAAAACCCTAACTGGGACTCATATGCCCCTTTGGGCGATTTAGTCCCATTTCAAATTTTAGACTACATTTTCCAGCATTAAATTCTCTATTTCTATGTGTAGTAACGAAAAAAGTAAGCCTTTCTCCTTACTTGGTTTGATAATTGACATTAAAGCTAAACTAGTGGTGTCTTGGAGTGGTCTTGTAATGTGTTGTACACATTCACACTATTCTAGGACCCTTATTTAATGAAAACATTCCTTAATTGGTCCTTTGCAAAGATGTTGTGAAGTGTTGTAACATACTTTCACACTTTTCTAGGACTTATATGCTTATTTAAGCCTAATGGGCCCCTTTCTAAATAAAAATGTACTTAATGTGTACCTTGTTTAAGTGTTGTAAAGTGTTTTAAATCACTTTCACATTTATCTAGGTGGTCTTAATTGACTGTGGTTAATTGGAGTTATTAACCCCCTTTTTAGGCCTTAATTTTGACACCTCCCAAAGATCTATCTCAACAATCATAATTTAAATAAAAAATTAGTTCATTGGGAAAATTTTGGTCCTGGTAAGTTGAGTCAGGACCCATTCACCCTTGATGGTGAATGGGCCCTCCCTTAATAGGATCCCCCTTTCTTAGTTGATTTGGAATGGGTTTTTAGCCTTCTTTCAATCCCCCGAAGCTTGGTCTTGGAAACTTAGCCATGACCCACTTGCCCAAGGTGGAAAAATGGGTCCTCCCTTAATGAGGACCCTCTTTTTGAATTTAATTCTAGTAGGAATTTAATTGTCTTTCTTTTTAGATCTTGTGTCAGCCTTAATTCTTTGAATTTTGGGGTTAATCTCCTAATTTAGTATAAATAAGGAGTTAATTCACATAGTTTCACCTAAGATTTTCAAGAGAGCATGTAATACTTCACAAGAGCATTATAAAGTATTTCAAAGGAATTTTCAAGGAATTTCAATTTAGATTTCAAGAGTTTATTGCAGCGATTGAAGATCATATCATCATTTCAAGGGTTTAATGCATTCATTTGTATTGAGCTAAGAAGTTAATGTAGCATTGAAGATCTATTTGCAACTATTGTTCACATCACTTCCAAGGATCCTAGATCTACATTCTTCATGGCCACTACATGTTAGTTTGTAGATTTGCTTCACAAGACAACATCCACGGTGAAATCTATTACATGTTTCATGTTTCATGCTTCATTTCATTATTTGGTTTAATTACCTACAAGGGGTTTGACTGAGGCAAACCCCCATTCACTAAAAAATCAACAAGTTTTTCTACCATTGAGTGTGTGATTGCAGATTTACAGGTTGAAGATCAAACTGAGCAAGATCTGGAGCAAGATTGGCTCTCTGAGATGACAACACTTCATCTCTTACTTTTTCTGCTCCTCAACTGTGGCGTAGCGCAAGGCATCAAAGACTGCTCTACTACTTAGTCAAGGAAGTAAAGCATGAGATTTCCTCTGATGCACATCAATGCCAAGTGCTCCCCTTTCCACAATGACAAGTTAATGTGGTTGATCATTATGGTGGAGTCAATAAAGGGTGATGTCTCGAGGTACCATGAAATAATACGTGGATTCAAAGAGACCCAGTTTACTATACAAGAGGATGTCGACATCCCTCTGGATTCAAAGAGTGAAGACTACCTAATCAATTTGTGTTTTGGCATGCCCCAACAGAGCTTCTACATGTCCCTCAACAAAGTTAGTGACATCTCTTGGATTCCATGTGTGGCCTACACTGATTATGAAGGGAACATCTTTGACTCATCCAAGTCACCCACCTTCAAATTCCTAAACTCCTCTTCAAAGACGTGTCAGGCACTGGGTAGCACTCCAACCTACGAGAATTATAACTAGAATATTATGCAGACGTACGACTATGGATCTCAGTTGAAGGAGCTGATGTCAATAGAATCACTGGCTATGGGCTCGCAGTCCGTTCCAAAAAATTTTTTTGGTTGTGCCAAAGATCAGACAGGGCTTCTCACCTCCACACCTGGTTTGGTCAGTTTTGGTAGGGATCCACTCTCATTTCTTTCACAAATGGCCAAGTTGTTCAACCAAACCTTCTCTTATTTCCTAGTGCCTCCTAAATCGATGGGTTGCCTTGTGCTTGGGAAAGCCACCCTTTCCTCCCTTGGCTTGCAGTTTACATTCCTATTGTCAAATGATGCCAACCCTTTGTACTATTATGTGGGGATAATTACAGTCTCGGTTGGAGAAGAGCGCATGTTCGTGCTAGCAATAGAGCAGTTGAGTGGACAAGGGACAATTATAGACTTGAGAAGCTTTATCACTTGGTTGGTGACCACAGTTTACAATTCTGTGAGAGACTCTTTCGTCTGCCATCTCCCTAATCTGAGTCAGGCCGCTCCATACAAGATCTTTGATACTTGCTTTAACATGCCTTTCGGGAATGTGGAGGTGTCTCAAATCACGTTGCATTTTGATAATATTGTGAACATGACTTTGCAGTGGGTTAATGTATTATTTCCTGTGGATGAGCAGGGGTCAGTGCAATGCTTGGATTTCGCTCCACCTCCAGATGACCCCTCACTTTCCATAATATCTATATTAGGGAGTTACCAACAGCACAACTTCTGAATAATGTATGACATTCCTAGTTCTTGACTTGGAATTGCTCCTAAAAGTTGTCATGGTTGAGGATACTATAGTCTTCTTCTCCATTGCCTTCAAAATTTTTATAGTGAAATATTTGCTGCAGTAAAATGTCTTTATTGGAGGGTGGTGGAGTTACTGTTGTCACCTAGAATCGCACCCTGTGCAAAGTTTGACAAAAAACTAAGCATTCTAGAGCAACATGGGATCATCTCAAGGCTGTGGGTCACCTATAGCTGAAATGAACCTCCGAAGAAGGCTGACTTCCTTTGGGTATCACCTAAAGTATTGTTTCTTTGAGAGGAAAGAGGGAAGGGATGCATAAAATGGAGAACTACACTAGGGTGATACACCGAACTGATAAGAAATCATGAAATGAACACAGGAAGAACATACACTTGAAGGCCTAATTGCTATTCTTAGAGCAACTTCTTTCAGACTTAATGCTTTAATCCTAACAGATTTGGCCCACATGCACATCTCAGGAAGGAAAGATTAATTTCACAGTTCTAAGGTATGAATACAGAATTATAAAACACAGTTAAATACTTGCATTATTCAAAAGAAAGATACAGAAATGAGAATCAATACAAACATGAACACAAACTTCCAAGGTAAACTCTGTGTTGTATTCAGGATTCCAGTTGAGTTATAGAAAAACATACATTGATTGAGAAAGGATTGAATAAAAAATCACTAACTCTTCAGAGTGTGTAATTAGAACTATTTACAAAAAGGAAAAAATGCATTATATACAGACTGATATCGGCCCATTAGGGCTTACAAAATATCGGGCCCAGAAAAATCTACCCTCAGATCTTTCGGATGAAGTTAATGTTGAAGCCTACGTGTCCCTGTTGTTGGTGTCGGTGTGAAGAAAACATTCTTGAAGAAGTCCCCCCCTGATCTTTCTACAACCACCACATTCATTCCTCTGTCCTCGTGTCTTATTGAGCTACTTCGACTGCACCTTGAATGCCCTAAGCTTGCAACAGATATGTGCTGCATTCACATTCTATTGATTTCTTTCTGCTGGTCAAGTTGCCATGACTTGCTTCTAGCTCCCCCCGATTGGTCAAGTGTGTTCTGTGCGGATTTTGTGGGTGATTGAAAGCCTTTCGATTAGAATTGCATCTCGGCGAGACACTGAAAGTGTCTCGCCGATGCGATTATGCTCCTCGAAATCTATCAGCATAACATGTAGCTATCGCTGAGATCTCTTAGTGAGCCCAAAAAAACATACTGATTCTACTGGAGCCATCAGCAAGACACCGTAGCGAGGATCAAATGTTGTACCGATATCTGCTTTTGTTGCTGAGATGCCTTCCATCGCCAAGACCTCTTGTAGACTTCCCTCTCTCCTTGGAAAATTCCATTTTGTTCTGAAAGCCTTATTGCTCGGTGAGACTCACGCCAAAGTATGAACCCTCGACTGACTCCTTTTCTTTCAGCCTGACTCCTGCTGGTCGGGAAGAGGTCTTGGTGACTTCAAATGTTATGTCGAAGGCCCCTCATTTCGGGGATACCTCACGTCATCGCCGAGACATCTCAGCGAGATCCCTTAGACATATCGAGGGCCCTTTTTCTACGTGCTGAGGAGACTTCTTGTCAGCCAGACCTTATGGCGATAGCCTCCATCCATTTTCCATCACTATGACGTTCCACTGTCATCAAGACATCATATAGAATGCACCCTGTTATTCAGAAAGACCTCAACCAGCCTCGGGTCGCTGAGACATAATGCCGATATTGCCTAGCTCCGCTGATGAACCACCATATACATAGTCGGGGAGACATTCTTACTTCAGTATAACCTTATGCTGAAGTCCTCTTTCTCTGCGAAGTCTTTTCGTTGTCGGCGGGACTCCTGCTGAACTCCTTGGTGAAATACTGTCGGCGTAACCCTTGCCAGTCGCCGAGACATTATTTCGAAAGCCTCAAGTCTTGGCGAGGCCTTTCTTTTATCCTCAGTGGCTCCTTCATCCTTTGGCAAGACATTTGATGCCGGCGAGACATTCCGGCGAAGTCCCATGGTTACATAGAGGCTCCTTTGTGTCGGCGGGACTCCTGCTGAAGACAACTACATAGAGGCCCATCCTTCCCTTTCGGTGAGACTTTCGTCCTCGCCAAGACCTCTTAGTGAAGCCCCTCACCTTTGTTGAAAGCACATCTCGCTCTGAGACTCTTCACACATCGGCGAGACATTTAACCTTCGCTGGGACCTCTCACCGAGCACTGTAGGTCTCCCCGAAGCTTGTGGTCGCCAAGAGTCTTGGCGAATGACGGTTGAATGGCCTATCAGCCAAGGAAATCCATGTGGTAAGAGTTCATACCGAGCCTCTACATTATAGGGATAGGCTCTGTAGGCTCATTTGGCATGACAGAAATTAGGTCTCAGCGACCTGCTTAGGATGGAAAGAATCAAACAATAAGTCAGCCAGACAGTAGGAGAGTCTTGATGACTTTCTCCTTGGATGATTTTCATGCCAAATCTTCTTAGGGTAGCTTCTCCCATTGAGTTCCTTGTGACCTAGCAACAATTTTAGAGTCTTTGTCCTTTGTGTGAATTCCCCACTGGCCTCTGAAGATCTAACATTTGATTATCTCGCCTGATTTAACTGTAGGTGAAATAGAGACAACAATTCTGGTGACCTTTGTAGGATGTTTGCCTGCTAAACATGAGAACTAGTGACTAGGCCTATCCATTGGGCATGGAGTCGTTAGAAAACTCATAGAAGAAATAAAATGTCAGTCTTGCACATGGCCTCAACCTTATGAGATCCACGGGTCATAACAAGTTGCCAAAAAACAAAACAGGGGAAAACTTAAGAGAAAAATGTCGCGCTAAAACATCATTAGGGAAAGGAGAAAAATGGAAAACAAACGAACCATAGTGCAAAGCACTTATTGAAAACATAAAACCTAACTAGGTATGTACAAGAAAGGAACTTATCAAACTTGAAAGCAGGGTTTAAGGTATATCCCATTAACTGGGATAGGAAGCAGATCCCCTTCTATCATAGCCAGTTGATAAGCATTGTGCTTTTTATAGCCTGTGACAATAAACTGACCAGTCCATATGTTATCGAACTTGGTGTGATGGCCTGGCCTACTTTTTAAAACATCCCATTTTAGCATGAGATCTCTCTCCTTAAAAATTTTTGCTGTAGCCCTTTTGTCGAATGTCTTCTTTGTCTAGAGTTGATGATCCTCCAAAGTTTTCATTGCTCTATCCCTTGATTCCTTGAGCTCCATGAGCTCTACATACCTTACAGACATTGGGTCCTGTCCCTCAAGCACCTCCAACTGGTGAATAATGTCTAGAGCGGGAAGCTCTACAGATAGGGGCAATCTTGCCTCTTTACCATAAACCAACATATATGGTGAATTGCCGATAGACTTCTTAGGGGTCACTCTATTTTCCCAAAGTGCATTTTTCAAAATGATGTGCCAGGTCCTTTGATTATCTTCTATGGTCCTTTTGATAATCCTGATGAGGTTCTTGTTTGTGCTTTTCAGCTAAACCATTGCCCTGAGGATAATAATTTGAGGAGGTATTCAAATGAATGCCATGGTTAACGGCCCAGTCGATTACCCTTAGACCCGTGAATGCAAGGGCATTATTGGATATGATGGAGTCAGGTACTCCAAACCTAGTGACTATATCTTCATAGAAGTTCAACATTGAGGATTCCTTTGCTTCCTTCAATGCAACCGCTTCTGTCCACCTCGTAAAATAGTCAGTGGCTGTAAATACCCATTTGTGACTAGCACTGGAAGGTGGATTTATTGGTCCAATAAAATTGATGCCCCATCTCACGAAGGGTTGCTCCACTTGAATTGGATGTAGGGGCATAGCAGGCAACCTTTCCTTTCCTGAAAACAGGGCGCATTTGACACACTTTCTTGACCAGGAATATGCATCCCTGAACAGGCTAGGCCAGTAGTAACCAGCTCTCATGATTTTCCAAGCAGTAGTTCTGGGAGAAAAGTGACCTCCTGCAGCTCCATCATGAAACTCATGAAGTACTTTTTCAATCTGAGCACTGTGAATGCATCTTAATAGGACACCGTTTAGATCTTTTTTAAAGAGAACATTATTTACCAGTACATACGGTATGGACTGCAGTCTGAAATATCTCCTTTTGGCTCTGTTCAAACCTAGTGGACACTCACCAGTCTGTAAAAATTGGATCATATCTTGCACCCAATTGGTTGTCCCTATTGGTACATCATCTTGAGCATCATGAAGCTCATTCGTGTTAGCAAGGATAACATCCTTTTCTAGTTCACTTTCATCGCTCGACCCTGAAGCAAGCTGTTCACAAAGACATTTACCTCTAACCAGTTTGGTGATGCTAATATCTACATCGTACTCCATGACCTTAGTGATCCACCCTGCTCTTTTTTCATTCAGATCCTTATTCAACAGAAATTCCTTCACACTTGAGTGTGCAACTAGAATATGAACCTTATTGTTTGAAAGCAAAGGTTTAAATTTATTCAAACTTCTAATCACAGAGAGAACATGCTTTTCAACAAATGTATACCTTTCTTCGTAATCAGCAAGTATTTGGCTAAAGAAGGCTATGGGTTGCTCTAAATTGTTGCTATTCTTCTGAACCAGCATAGCAGAGATTGCACCTCCACTACCAAAAGCATATAAAAAGAAGTCTTTAGAGAAGTTAGGGTTTACCAATGTTGGAGCAGATGCTAACATCTCCTTGATTTCTCCAAAACTGTGCTTTGCCTCCTTTGTCCAACTGAAGACTACATTCCTCTTTAACATGGTTGTTAGAGGTTGTAGCAGGTTTGCCACATTTGGAATGAACCTTCTCAGAAAGTTGATCTATCCCAGAAAGCTCTGTAGGCCCTTCTTGTGATTAGGCAATGACAATTCAAGTATGGCTCTGACTCTTTGAGGGTCGATAGTGATTCCCTACTTTGATACTATGTGTCCTAATAGTTTCCCTTCATGGACAACAAAGATACTCTTCTTTGGATTGAGGGAGATACCAAACTCTCTGCATTTTTCAAACACTTGCTTAAGATGTAACAGATGTTCATTAGCATTCTTAGAATAAATTGTGATGTCATCTAGGTAAATCAGTATAATCTTGTTGATCAAACTTTGAAATGCCATGTCCATGGCTCTCTGAAACGTGGCACCAACATTGGTCAAACCAAAATGCATCCTTTTGTATGCCATGGTGCCCCATTTAGTTGTAAAAGCAGTCTTGAACTGATCTTCATCTTTAACCAGCACCTGATTATATCCTTAAAAACCATCTAGTAAGGAAAAGCTTTCACAACTAGCAACCTCTTGTAAGATTTGTTCCATGGAGGGCAGTGGGTAGTGGTCTTTTAGAGAGGATCGGTTAAGATCCCTGAAGTCTACACAGAGTCTTATCTCACCACTTTTCTTTCTAACCGGTACAAGATTAGAAACCCATGAAGTGTGCTTGATAGGGAAGACAATAACCCCTTCAACTAGTTTAGTCAGCTCCTTAATCATTAGGGGCTCAAGTTTAGGATTCAAGGGCCTTTGTTTTTTCCTTACTGGCTTGGCATTAGGTTCTAATTCAATTGTATGCTAAGCAATATGGGGATCAAATCCTTTCAAATATGAATACTCCCAAGAAAAGACATCATGGAATTCTTGGCACAAAGCAACAAAAGCTTGTCTATCTTCAGGTGAACAAAGTTTTCCTATCTTAAGAAGTTTACCCTTGAAAATCTCCAGCTCTTCATATTGTTCTTCTTTGATTTGTAAGCCAGCTCTACCCTTTTTGAGTTGATCATCAGTACTGAAAATCGATTCTAAGGTAACCAGGCCTTTGGGCAATTTTTTTGTCTTCAGCTGTATGACTTGATCACCATACTGCTGCTTGAGTTTTGCCTGATTCACCATGGAGAACTGATCTTCTTCGAGCAAGAAGGAAAGGATCTGCTCATCACTGTCAAAGACTTGCCAGTGAATGTTGTTGTCAGGAATTGAGGGTCTGACTACAACCTTCACATACTACTGCACCTTCTCTTTTCTGATGTCATTTGGAATATCAAACTGTGCTCCAATGGCTGTGAGCCGGTTAGCATGCTTATTCTAATTTCTTGGGATAGACACTAAATTAAAGGCATCAAATTCATTAAGCATGTTCCACACTCTGTTTCTATAAGAATTTAATGTGTCATTCTTGGAAACATTCAGGCCCCTTACTTGATTAACAATTAGTTCGTTGTCCCCATGGACTTTCAAGTTGGTTATTCCTCTCTTTCTTGCCCACTCTAGACCTTGAACAAGGCCTTCATACTCAGTAGTGTTATTGGAGCATGCAAAAGCAAAATGGAAAGCAGCATAGTACTTATCACCTTGCAGAGATACCAACATTGCACCTCCTCCAACGCCATTTTTGCTTTTGGAACCATCAAAGAACATCTCCCAAAGTCCATTAAGTGATTGCAACAACTAATCTGCCTCTTTCTCCAAGTTTGGAATCTCTGTATCAGGCTCAAGAATGACATAGTTGCCCATACTAGCATCTTGAATGAGGTCTTCAAGACTGTCCGATACATTTTCAACTGCCCATTCATGCAGCAGCACATCAGGAACAGCTTTTGTTTGGAGTTCTTGAGCAGCGGCTAGTTCATTGTCAGTAAAAGCGACACAATTTGCTTTTGCGGCATAAGGAGTAGCATTGATGGGGCTTGGGTTATATGGCTCAATGTGGTCTTTGGCCAATCTTTCAGACTTGATGGTAACCTTAGTCTCATATCTTGTTCTAAAAAGCATATGTGACCAATCAGCCGATACATAACCGCCTATCTTGGTTGTAAAGTCTCTAGATAAACACAAGGAAAAGAAAGGTGGAAGGTCTATGACACATATGTCTTAAGGGACTAAAAAATTTGGACAAGCATGCAAAGTGAGATTTAGATCCTTGATAATACCCAAAGTATTAACCGAAGTGCCATCCAATTGAATCACTCCCTTCTCTAAAGGTTGGTATTTTAGTCCAAGTTTATCAGCGATCTGTTTTGGCATGACAAAGCTGCTAGCCCCACTATCTACCATATAGTTGTGGACTAATTTATCACCAATAATCACAGACACATAGAAAGGGGGTGGTTTAACTTGTTTTTCAGTCTCTTTGTTGGACTATTTATCATCTGCCTAAGCATTATTTGCCAAAATATCCCTATCTTGACCTAATGGGGATTCAGACTCACCTGATAACTTAAGATTTGATAAGGCTGAACATAGAATATCCTTCTGACCAGGGATGACTAATGAATCCCACATGGACATCGTCATATTTGTCTTTTTCATACTATCAAGAATGTTAAAAGGTACAACTAAATTTACTTTATTGTGTACCTTTACGCCAGTGTGATCAGCTTGTAAGCATGACTGCTCTTTAACTGGGAGTTGTTGATTTCCTTGCAAAACACTAGTCACTCGAGATGAAGATGGCTCCACAGCTGATGCTTTTCCTCTATCAGCTACTTGGTCAAGCTCAAATGCTCTCTTTTTGGCCCTGGTATTAGCTGCAACTGGAGAGCTATCCTCATTCAACCCACATAATTCTTGACCTTTCCAATTAAGCAGGGTTGTATTATTACTGAATTGGTCCTGATGTTGTGAAGATGGATCATTGCATGCACTCTATTGTGAACCTGAAGCATTTTGTACCATCAGTGCTTGATTGATGAGTCCATTTGAACAAATGACTTGATTATGAGGCTGGTTACAAGGGTAGCACCACTCATAATCAGCCGCTAAGTTGTTTTGAGTGGGAACAAGGTCCCTGACTGCACTAATAGGTGCTGGAGCATAGGCCTGAAAAGGCCTTGTGTTCACACTCTGTCTTGGGCCCTGATAACTGTCCTGATACTGCTGTCTATTCCCTTGGAATTGCTACTACTGACCTTGAAAAGGCTGACTTGAGGCCTGATTTTGTTGTTGATAAGGCCTGGAATAAGTTTGTTGCTTTTCCAAATTCACCAACTTGTTACCAAAAGTCTGTAAAAGACTTTTGATCTCTTGTAATTCATTTGATGAGCTTGAAGCTACACTTTCCTGCTTGTCAATGGTTTGAACAACAACTGGTAGCGTTGGTACAACTGGTAGAGGTGTGAAAGGAGGTATTTGCAAGGGGATGTTTGAATGAATTTCTAGAAAAATTGGCATTGGTGGCCTGGGAGCAATCTTACCAGCTTGTATTAAGTTGTTCTCAGCTCTGATGGCTACTTCAAAGGCATCTGGTAAAGACACTCCTCCCATTGACTGTATCATGACAGCTATATCACTATTCAGAGCTCTCAAAAAGTATAGGAATGCATACTCTAGAGGTGGCCTCACCGTTGCAGGGGTTATATCCTAAGTCTTTTGAAATATGAAGTTGAAGTCATTCATCTACTCTTGCGGAGCCCTCTTGAGTATAGTCAATTGCTCCAGTAGAGACAAGTTGTCAGACCTGTCTTAGAATTGCTTGTGCAACTTTTCTCCAAAATCGTCCCATGTTGCAATCGAACTAACTGGTAGGCTCCTGTACCACTGCACAACTCTTCCTTTTAGTGAAGCAGCTAGTAATCTCATTGCAACGTCCTCTTCGGTTATGTGATGGACTCCGCATAACGAAGCCACATCTCTCAAATGTTTAATGGGAGTAGTTTGATCTTCTCCCGTGAAAATTGCCAGACTCTTCAAGGGTGCCATTGGAATATCATTGTGTTACACCAAGTTCAAAGGACTCCCTCCATTGAAAGCAATGAAGGGTTGATTCCTTGGAGCGGCCATTGAAGGTATCTAATGTGAATTTGTTGGTGCAATGAACTAAGACCTTACAGGTGGAGGAGTGGACTGAGTTCTTCTAGAATAGATAACTATTGTTCCTCTCTTCTCTGCTGCTCTACCTTTCCTTCTTGGTGGTGATAGCTACAAATATTCAAATGAACCTAAACTACCTCTAGTCTGAACTTTTCTCATAAACTATAGAAGGCACTGATTTTTGGGATTCTTCCTCTTTGTGGAGTCGCCAGGTATGCCAAAGGGCTTCTATAAAGCTTGATAATTCACTGGCTGCATACCAAACTAGTACTTAAAATAAATTCATGTCTCACCGGGCATGCCAGAAACTGTTGTCACCTAGAATCACACCCTGTGCACAGTTTGACAAAAAACTGAGCATTCTAGAGCAACATGGGATCATCTCAAGGCTGTGGTTCACCTATAACTGAAATGAACCTTCGGAGAAGGCCGACTTCCTTTGGGTATCACCTAAACTATTGTTTCTTTGAGAGGAAAGAGGGAAGGGATGCATAAAATGGAGAACTACACTAGCGTGATACACCGAACTGATAAGAAATCATGAAATGAACACAGGAAGAACATACACTTGAAGGCCTAATTGCTATTCTCAGAGCAACTTCTTTTAGACTTAATGCTTTAGTCTTAACAGATTTGGCCCACATGCACATCTCAGGAAGGAAAGATTAATTTCACAGCTCTAAGGTATGAATACAAAATTATAAAACATAGTTAAAGACTTGCATTGTTCAAAAGAAAGATACAGAAATGAGAATCAATACAAACATGAACACAAACTTCCAAGGTAAATTCTATGTTTTATTCAGGATTCCAGTTGAGTTATAGAAAAACATACATTGATTGAGAAAGGATTGAATAAAAAATCACTAACTCTTCAGCGTGTGTAATCAGAACTATTTACAAAAAGGAAAAAAATGCCTTATATACAGACTGATATCGGCCCATTAGGGCTTACAAAATATCGGGCCCAGAAAAATCTACCCTCAGATCTTTCGGATGAAGTTAATGCTGAAGCTTGCGTGTCCCTGTTGTTGGTGTCGGTGTGATGAAAACATTCTCGAAGAAGCCCCCCTGATCTTTCTGCAACCACCGCATTCATTCCTCTATCCTCATGTCTTATTGAGCTACTTCGGCTGCACCTTGAATGCCTGAGCTTGCAATAGATACGTGTTGCATTCACATTCTGTTGATTTCCTTCTGCTGGTCAAGCTGCCACGACTTGCCTCTAGCTCCCCTTGATTGGTGAAGCGTGTTCTGTGTGGATTCTGTGGGAGGTCGAAAGCTCTTCGATTAGAATCACATCTCGGCAAGACACTAAAAGTGTCTTGCCGATGCGATTATGCTCCTCTGAATCTATCGGCATAACATGGAGCTATCGCTGAGAGCTCTTAGCGAGCCTGAAAAAACATACCGATTCTACTAGAGCCATCGGCAAGACACTGTAGCGAGGATCAAATGTTGTACCATTATTTGCTTTTGTCGCTGAGAAACCTTCCATCGCCGAGACCTCTTGCAGACTTCCCTCTCTCCTTGGAGAATTTAGTTTCGTTCTGAAAGCCTTACTGCTTGATGAGAGTCACGCCGAAGTATGAACGCTTGGCTGACTCCTTTTCTTTCAGCCTGACTCTTGCCGGTCGGGAAGAGGTCCTGGCGACTTCAAATGTTATGCGGAAGGCCCCTCGTTTTAGGGAGACCTCACGTCATCGCCGAGACATCTCAGTGAGATCCCTTAGACATATCGAGGGCCCTTTTTTTATGTGTCGAGGAGACTTCTTGTTGGCCAGACCTTATGGCGATAGCCTCCATCCGTTTTCCATCGTTGTGACGTTCCACTGTCGGTAAGACATCATATAGAATGCACCTTGTTATTCAGAAAGACCTCAACTAGCCTCAGGTCGCTGAGACATAATGCCGATATTGCCTAGCTCCGCCGATGAACCTCCATATACATAGTCGGGGAGACATTCTTACTTCGGTATAACCTAATGCCAAAGTCCTCTTTCTCTGCGAATTCTTTTTGTTGTCGGCGGGACTCCTGCGGAACTCCTTGGTGAAATATTGTCGGCGTAACCCTTGCCGGTCGCTGAGACATTACTGTGAAAGCCTCAAGTCTTGGTGAGGCCTTTCTTTTATGCTCGGTGCCTCCTTCATGCTTCGGCAAGACATTTGATGCCAGCGAAACATTCTAGCGAAGTCCCATAGTTACACCGAGGCTCCTTTGTGTCGGCGGGACTCCTGCCAAAGACAACTACATAGAGGCCCATCCTTCCCTTTCGGCGAGACTTTCATCCTCGCCAAGACCTCCCGGTGAAGCCCCTCACCTTTTTCGAAAGCACATCTCGCTATGAGACTCTTCACATGTTGGCGAGACATTTAACCTTCGTTGGGACCTCTCATTGAGCACTGTAGGTCTCCCTAAAGCCCGCGGTCACCGAGAGTCTTGGCGAATGACGGTTGAATGGCCTATCAGCCAAGGAAATCCACATGGTAATAGGTCATACCAAAGCCTCTCCGTTATAGTGATAGGCTCTACAGGCTCGTTTGGCATGACATAAATTAGGTCTCAGTGACCTGCTTAGGATGGAAAGAATCAAACAGTCAGTCAGCCAGATAGTAGGAGAGTCTTGCCAACTTTCTCCTTGGATGATTTTCATGCCGAATCTTCCTAGGGTAGCTTCTCCCACTGAGTTCCCCATGACCTAGCAACAGATGTAGAGTCTTTGTCCTTTATGTGAATGCCCCACTAGCCTCTGAAGATCTAACATTTGATTATCTTGCCTGATTTAACTATAGGTGAAATAGAGGCAACAGTTACATTGATTGGTAATTGGTCATAGTCATAATTAAGGGTATGGTATGGTATTTTTCTAATTAAAGATTTTAATACCTTAAATGTGTGGAGAGATATCAAACTTGGAGGTATTTTATTTTCTAAAAGTTATTTTATTTTAGTTTAAAATTACTTTATTTAAGTTAATATATGTAGATATAAATGTTATGTGTTGATTATTTTAAAAATATTAAATATTAATATCTTGAGGTAGAAATTGCTATCAAATATAAGATAAAAAACTTTTTTTTTTGTTAAAACACTTGCATCATTACATTCCACTCCTTGTTGTCATTGTAGAATGCCTCTTGACATTAATTAAATATATTAAGTATGTTGTAAACAAAAATGTTTTAGATTTTTCTATGTTTGATTAATTTTTAAAAGTAATAATTAATTGGAATTGATAAATATCATCAAATATATTTAATATATTAAGCATGTTTTTAAATAAAAGATTTGAGTAATTTTTTTGTTATGTCAATGTGTATTTAATATATCAAACATAATTTAAAAAGATAATATTTATTAAAAAATGGAGAATAATATCAATTTGATTTAACATATTTATTGTTGTTTTTTAAAGAATATTCAATAGACATTACTTTCTTTTACACTTAATGGCATTGCCTTTTCATAAGTGGACTATTAAAATTAAATAACTATTACAATGATTAAAAAGATAATGTTGGCTTGACAATATTAAATATTGATTTAATAAATTATATAAGCATTAAAGAGAATCAAAATACTTATAATTTATTATTTATAAAATTATTGTTATGAAAGGGTATTAATTATGGAATTCCAAAGATTAAAATTTTGTAGATACTAATTGCTATTTAAGATAAAAAAGATTATTGGGGTTAAATCAATTCTTTACAATATTAAGTTAGTTCCAATTTAATAATCAAGCAATAACTGAAATCATACTTAAATTAATTGAGTGAGTGATGAATTAAAAAGGTGAAGAGGGCTTAACTCTAATTAATTTATTGATCTAGATGTTTGATAACTCTATTGTTTTGATTTGATCAATAATTAGATTCAAAAATAAAAAACTAAACCTATAATTTGGGACATATGACAAAATTTGAATTGATCTTTGTTGGTGATATGTTAGATTTTTGAAAGAAATATGCATTAGTTTCTCCTTTAGTGGATTGATCTCCATTGGTAGATTGTGAGATTCTTGAAATAATCCATGTCATATTTACATAGGGTCATGCTATGTAGTAGAATATCTAGATAGAAGACATTTTGTTTATGTACCATGGAAGGTGATGAGTTTTCTTGAAACTATAAATGAATTCCACTTGAAAATATTATATTCAAAATTCTATAAACATACATGTCTCATTCCATACTAGCATATCATTATCATTCTTTCCACAATAAAGTTTTATTTATCTTTCTATAGTCCTAGGGAACCATTTTAGTCCTTTCTAGATTTCATCCCCTTCATCACACATATTACTTTAGTTAGTTCATCATTTTCTTGCATACCTATATTTAATATATTTTGATGAATACAAGTCTCACAAAAAATGATCTATGTTTGTATATTTTCCCAACTCCCTTATGAAATCTATCCCACTTGTTCCCTTAGAGAATTTTAAGGAAATATCACTTTTATTTCTCATCAAAGATCAAGTTTCAAATAATTATCCTACTTTTATAGTATTGAAGAAATGAGTATTATGAAACATTTAATTCAAATAACCATTGCCTCACCTTCTTTGTATTTTGGTGATGAGTCCTTGTATTTGTTTAGTTGCAAGGTGACATGGCTAGGGATATCAATTTCCCTTACTTATTCTTATTTGGTCCTAGATAATGAACCCTTACATTCTATTGTTTGCATGCATCTAGGATTCGGGGTCACAAAAGAAAAGAGAGAAAAATTGATAACATAGGAAAACATTCCTTCTTGAACACAATATTTAGGGAATGGATTCATTTTAATTGAGACATAACCTTTTCTTGATTTCTTTCATTAGTGTTCACATACTTAAATCTAGGGCGGACTTGTGAGATAATGGTGTTTATTCCATGTTTTAATATCTTGAATGAATTGGGGATGATCATACATTCTTCTAGCCACTCCTATACTCATTATATATTGGAATCTCTTAATTTAATCATAAAATTAATAATTGGATTGTTTATGATAAATATTACTATAGTGTACATAGGAAATTGTATACCTTTACAATTTCACACTATGTTTGGGTCTCTTAATTTATTGGACTTAAATAATCTTTTGACTTACCAAATGTTTCATTCCAAAGCCTTATTTTTACCGTTTTTTGAAAGGAGAACCAACATTTAATATTTTAATTGCCATGGATTATGAGTGTCCTAGAAATTTAGGCAAGGACCCATTCACCTAGGGGTGAATGAGTCCCGTTTATGTTCTAGGACCCATTTTAAAATATGTTTTTGGTGGTCTTTTAATGATTCAAATTCAAGTTGTAATTTTCAACTTTTGGAATCTAATTTCTGAGAAATTAGATAAACACCTATAAATACATAGTATTTGTATCATTTGAAATCTAACAAGAAGAAACATCCTAACACACTTTATGAGAGAAATTCAAGAGAAAATATTATTGTCAAGAGTATTCAAGAGTCTAGCATTATCAATCATTTGTAGGAAAAATCAAAATCCTAACATCATGTCCAAGTTTATGTGTGTTCATGTTGTCTTGTGAAGGATAACGTGCATTGTAGATCTTCATGCATTCAAGCATTCAAGAATTCAAGAAAATCAAGCAAGAAAGATCCAATTCCTTTGAAGAGATGTGTATGACTTCAATCCTTTAAGGAAGCCATTGAAGGGTGGTGAGTTGCAACAAGTGTTCATTAATCATTTTCTTCCCTTTTATTATCTTTTATCAAGCTTTAATTACCAAATTATGGTTTGACCAAGATAAACCCCCATACAAAAAAAACAAACATTTTCCCTCTCTTTGTATGTGTAGATTACAAGTTGAAGAAGGATTGAAGAGATCTTGAAGAGAAAATTTTCACTATTGCATTTGTTGTCATCATTCTTTCTAAGGCACATAAACTAAGTTGTAGAATTTATTTCCATAATTATGACAAGTTTGCGACTAGAAACCAACATCCTAGATCCAACATCAAAGTACTAAACAATGTGTTTTCAAAAGCCCTATCAAGGACCCATTCGCCCAAGGATGAACTAATCCCTCTGTAAACGTCTGAATCAACTTTTGGTGATAGGTGCATACCCTTTGATGCCTCCTAGATTTATTTGCAAAGTGTTGTTACAGTTTGTACATCTTTGAGAATCTACAATTTGCATACTAGGTCATATAGTCCATTTAGTTGCATTATTTCAAATCATTCCTAATCATTTTCTATCATTAAAGTATCACCAACCTAGGTCTGATTGACTCACCTTTGAGGTTGAAAGTCAATCTCTTGGCCTTGTTGGTTTGCATTCTTAATGAAATTTTTGGGAAGAGAGACTTTAAACCATAGGTCTCTTTACATAAAAGGGAATTAGGGTTTTTCCCCTTTTCCCCTTGTTGGGTGAATATTTTGTAATTCCTTTAACAATTAAAAAATGGTATTTTTAGCCATAACTATGATGAGAAATTAATCTCTCCTCTCACAAAGGGGAGGCTCCCTTCTTATTGCTAACTAAATCAACTAGTAATTAAACTATGCTTATGTACAATACACCTACCCATAGGGGTGTTTCCATCATCCTATTCTCTTCTTT
>VDFB02271358.1:696776374-696795169 GCA_007258455.2 Sequoia sempervirens
TCACCTAGCTCCACCGATGAACCACCATATACATAGTCAGGGAGACATTCTTACTTTGGTATAACCTTATGCTGAAGTCCTCTTTCTCTGCGAAGTCTTTTTGTTGTCGGCGGGACTCCTGCCGAACTCCTTGGTGAAATACTGTCGATGTAACCCTTGCCGGTCACCGAGAAATTACTGCGAAAGCCTCAAGTCTTGGTGAGGCCTTTCTTTTATCCTCGGTGGCTCCTTCATCCTTCGGCAAGACATTTGATGTCGGCGAGACATTCCGGCGAAGTCCCATAGTTACACCGAGGCTCCTTTGTGTCAGCGGGACTCCTGCCGAAGACAACTGCATAGAGGCCCATCCTTCCCTTTCGGCGAGACTTTCGTCCTTGCCAAGACCTCTTGGTGAAGCCCCTCACCTTTTTTGAAAGCACATCTCGCTTTGAGACTCTTCACATGTCGGCGAGACATTTAACCTTCGCTGGGACCTCTCACCGAGCGCTGCAGGTCTCCCCGAAGCCCGTGGTCACCGAGAGTCTTGGCGAATGACGGTTGAATGGCCTATTGGCCAAGGAAATCCACGTGGTAAGAGGTCATACCGAAGCCTCTCCGTTATAGCGATAGGTTCTGCAGGCTTGTTCGGCATGACAGAAATTAGGTCTCAGCGACTTGCTCAGGATGGAAAGAATCAAACAGTCAGTCGACTAGACAGTAGGAGAGTCTTGCCAACTTTCTCCTTAGATGATTTCATGCCGAATCTTCCTAGGGTAGCTTCTCCCACCGGGTTCCCCATGACCTAGCAACAGATGTAGAGTCTTTTCCCTTGTGTGAATGTCCCACTGGCCTTTGAAGATCTAACATTTGATTATCTCGCCTGATTTAACTATAGGTGAAATAGAGGCAACAGCATATTGATTGGTAATTGGTCATAGTCATAATTAAGGGTATGGTATGGTATTTTTCTAATTAAAGATTTTAATACCTTAAATGTGTGGAGAGATATCAAACTTGGAGGTATTTTATTTTCTAAAAGTTATTTTATTTTAGTTTAAAATTACTTTATTTAAGTTAATATATGTAGATATAAATGTTATGTGTTGATTATTTTAAAAATATTAAATATTAATATCTTGAGGTCGAAATTGCTATCAAATATAAGATAATAAAGAATTTTTTTTGTTAAAACATTTGAATCATTACATTCCACTCCTTGTCATTGTAGAATGCCTCTTGACTTTAATTAAATATATTAAGTATGTTGTAAACTAAAATGTTTTAGATTTTTCTATGTTTGATTAATTTTTAAAAGTAATAATTAATTGGAATTGATAAATAGCATCAAATATATTTAATATATTAAGCATGTTTTTAAATAAAAGATTTGAGTAATTTTTTTGTTATGTCAATGTGTATTTAATATATCAAACATAATTTAAAAAGATAATATTTATTAAAAAATGGAGAATAATATCAAATTGATTTAACATATTTATTATTGTTTTTTAAAGAATATTCAATAGACATTACTTTCTTTTACACTTAGTGGCATTGCCTTTTCATAAGTGGACTATTAAAATTAAATAACTATTACAATGATTAAAAGATAATGTTGGCTTGAAAATATTAAATATTGATTTAATAAATTATATAAGCATTAAAGAGAATCAAAATACTTATAATTTATTATTTATAAAATTATTGTTATGAAAGGGTATTAATTATGGAATGCCAAAGATTAAAATTTTGTAGATACTAATTGCTATTTAAGATAAAAAAATATTATTGGGGTTAAATCAATTCTTTACAATATTAAGTTAGTTCCAATTTAATAATCAAGAAATAACTGAAATCATACTTAAATTAATTGAGTGAGTGATGAATTAAAAAGGTGAATATGGCTTAACTCTAATTAATTTATTGATCTAGATGTTTGATAACTCTATTGTTTTGATTTGATCAATAATTAGATTCAAAAATAAAAAACTAAACCTATAATTTGGGACATATGACAAAATTTGAATTGATCTTTGTTGGTGATATGTTAGATTTTGGAAAGAATATATGCATTAGTTTCTCCTTTAGTGGATTGATCTCCATTGGCAGATTGTGACATTCTTGAAATAATCCATGTCATATTTACATAGGGTCATGCTATGTAGTAGAATATCTAGATAGAAGAAGTTTTTTTTATGTACCATGGAAGGTGATGAGTTTTCTTGAAACTATAAATGAATTCCACTTCAAAAGATTATATTCAAAATTCTATAAACATACATGTCTCATTCCATACTAGCATATCATTATCATTCTTTCCACAATAAAGTTTTAATTATCTTCCTGTAGTCCTAGGGAATCATTTTTTTCCTTTCTAGATTTCATCCCCTTCATCACACATATTACTTTAGTTAGTTCATCATTTTCTCACATACCTTTATTTAATATATTTTGATGAATACAAGTCTCACAAACAATGATCCATGTTTGTATATTTTTCCAAATCCCTTATGAAATCTATCCCACTTGTTACCTTCAAGGATTTTAAGGAAATATCACTTTTATTTCTCATCAAAGATCAAGTTTCAAATAATTATCCTACTTTTATAGTATTGAAGAAATGATTATTATGAAATATTTAATTCAAATAACCACTGCCTCACCTTCTTTGTATTTTGGTGATGAGTCCTTGCATTTGTTTAGTTGCAAGGTGACATGGCTAGGAATATCAATTTCCCTTACTTATTCTTATTTGGTCCTAGATAATGAACCCTTACATTCTATTGTTTGCATGTGTCTAGGATTCGGGGTCACAAAAGAAAAGAGAGAAAATTGATAACATAGGAAAACATTCCTTCTCGAACACAATATTTAGGGAATGGATTCATTTTAATTGAGAAATAACATTTTCTTGATTTCTTTCATTAGTGTTCACATACTTAAATCTAGGGCGGACTTGTGAGATAATGGTGTTTATTCCATGTTTTAATATCTTGAATGAATTGGGGATGATCATACATTCTTCTAGCCACTCCTATACTCATTGTATATTTGGAATCTCTTAATTTAATCATAAAATTAAGAATTGGATTGTTTATGATAAATATTACTATAGTGTACATAGGAAATTGTATACCTTTACAATTTCACATTATGTTTGGGTCTCTTAATTTATTGGACTTAACTAATCTTTTGACTTACCAAATTTTGCATTCCAAAGCCTTATTTTTACCATTTTTTGAAAGGAGAACCAACATTTAATATTTTAATTGCCATGGATTATGAGTGTCCTAGAAATTTAGGCAAGGGCCCATTCACCCAGGTGTGAATGAGTCCCCTTTATGTGCTAGGACCCATTTTAAAATATGTTTTTGGTGGTCTTATAATGATTCAAATTCAAGTTGTAATTTTCAACTTTTGGAATCTAATTTTTGAGAAATTAGATAAACACCTATAAATACATAGTATTTGTATCATTTGAAATCTAACAAGAAGAAACATCCTAACACACTTTATGAGAGAAATTCAAGAGAAAATATTATTATCAAGAGTATTAAGAGTCTAGCATTATCAATCATTTGTAGCAAAAATCAAGATCCTAACATCATGTCCAAGTTTATGTGTGTTCATGTTGTCTTGTGAAGGATAACGTGCATTGTAGATCTTCATACATTTGAGCATTCAAGCATTCAAGCAAATCAAGCAAGAAAGATCCAATTCCTTTGAAGAGATTTGTATGACTTCAATCCTTTAAGGAAGCCATTGAAGGGTGGTGCGTTACAACAAGTGTTCATTCATCATTTTCTTCCCTTTTATTATCTTTTTATTAAGCTTTAATTACCAAATTAGGTTTTGACCAAGACAAACCCCCATACAAACTAAACAAACATTTTCCCTCTCTTTGTATGTGTAGATTACAAGTTGAAGAAGGATTGAAGAGATCTTGAAGAGAAAATTTTCACTATTGCATTTGTTGTCATCATTCTTTCTAAGGCACATAAACTAAGTTGTAGAATTTATTTCCATAATTCTGACAAGTTTGCAACTAGAAATCAACATCCTAGATCCAACATCAAAGTACTAAACAATGTGTTTTCAAAATCCCTATCAAGGACCCATTCGCCCAAGGATGAACCAGTCCCTCTGTAAATGTCTGAATCAACTTTTGGTGATAGGTGCATATCCTTTGACACCTCCTAGATCTGCTTGCAAAGTGTTGTTACAGTTTGTACATCTTTGAGAATCTACAATTTGCATACTGGGTCGTATAGTCCATTTAGTTGCATTATTTCAAATCATTCCTGGTCATTTTCTGTCATTAAAGTATCACCAATCTAGGTCTGATTGACTCACCTTTGAGGTTGAAATTCAATATCTTGGCCTTATTAGTTTGAATTCTTAATGAAATTATTGGGAAGAGAGACTTTAAACCATAAATCTCTTTATATAAAAGGGAAATAGGGTTTTTCCCCTTTTCCCCTTGTTGGGTGAATATTTTGTAATTCCTTTAACAATTACAAAATGGTATTTTTAGCCACAACTATGATGAGAAATTAATCTCTCCTCTCACAAAGGGGAGTCTCCCTTATTATTGCTAACTAAATCAACTAGTAATTAAACTATGCTTATGTACACTACAAGTATCCATAGGGGTGTTTCAATCATCCTATTCTCTTCTTTCAGAATAGATGTTTCCTTTTATGAAGTTACAATGATATTCCCTTGATTCTTAAAACATGTAACAAACTAAAAAACACTAGTTGGATAAAAAATGACCAATATCTAATTCATTTAGATGTAAGAATAACTAGAATGATACCAACAAGTGATGACAACAAGAAAATCCACAAAATCCCAATCTTCTATTGATTTCCACGATGATTCTAAATGGTAACAAGTGCACAACAAGTTATAGCTCAAAGAATTTTAACAAACAACACCAAAAGATCCACAATCTAATGTAGCCAATAATCGCAACTCAAAGAATTCAAGTTATTGAATAAATTATTACACAAACACATAAATCTCCAAACACAATATTGTAGCTCAAAGTCTACAAAATGAGACTTAGAGTTCCTTCTAGAATATACACTTCCACACCTTCATCAATTTCATACATAGAAGGATGCAATAGAAAGGACGTAAGAACACAAGCTTAATTCAAGACAAATATTGAATGCAAACTTTCTTTCTTTATATTGGTTGAATATCGATTTACACTTCAAAAATAAAGTTTTAATGTGCTCTTCAATTTGGCAGCATAATGCTTCAATAGCTAAAAGTTCCCATTACAAAAGAAACTCCCACATATATATATAGAGGAGAGTTGAGAGTTAATTTAGGAAAGCAATAAATAATTTGAATTATTCAATAGGAGAGTCCAATTTGATTTAGGAATTCTCTATTTTTACATGTAATTACATTTCAGATAAAGACATGTAAAATGTTGAAAATTAATTACATAAAGAATGAGAAATACTAAAAAGTAAACTTAAGGGGAAAAAAAAAGGAAATTTTAAATTATTTATTCACCATCTTTCTCCAAGAAATCCTCATACTTGTTCATGATTGCTTGAACTTCTTCATTATTAGGACCTAAAGTATGCTTGGAGATAGCAAGGACTCTTATGATCAAATTATTCACAATTTCACAAGATTTCTCATGCATTTCTAAATACACCTTGAGGTTATCCAAGGTTAATTGAATATCCATTCATCTTTCCATTGAAGCCACTAAGAAGGCTTGATCTTCAAATTATTTCTAGATCATGGATGTAAATCCTAGACAACTTCATTGGAGGAAAGGACTTTTAGATTATCATCAAGCAACTTAGAAGGAAGCTCCTCAATTTTTTGGACAAGATGAAAATCATTGTCCTCACAAACTTCATGAGAATCCTACAAGTCTTTGATCAATTCTTTGATGATAAATTGATTTTGTGTATCATCATTTCCTTTACCTCAACGAACATCTCTCTATTGGGTATTATCCCAATTTTCACAAGTGCATGAAGCTTGAGTTTATTCATCTTGATCCAAGCTTCTTAACTATTATCAATTTATTTTTGTTCTTGGGAAAAGGCATCAAAAGTTTTATCTAACTTTGAACTGATGCTTTCCATGTTCCCCATTCTCTCTACAAAAATCTTAGGAGTTGGGTCATTATGCTATCATTTTATCCACAAAATCACTAACTGCTTTACCTCTTGAATGCACCTTTCCAACCTTATGAATAATTGGTTCTTCAATACTTATGGCCACATGATCTATGGACTTTGAAGATTGGGTAATCATCTAGAGCACCAAAGTTAACTATTCTGTTGGCCTCAAGTATTGATCATTACTCTTCTTCACTTCATCAAATTTCTTGATGAGATAATTCAAAATAGATTGTACATCTACCTTGGCACTTTCGCGAGGTACCTATCCTAACTCAACCATTGTAATGGAATATTTAGAAATATCCACTTACTTAATAGATTCATCTAGAGGAGGTTGTGCTACCTTTGCATACTTGTTTCCTGCTTTATCCACTAGTAACCTAGAAAGAGTCTTCACCTTCTTCTTGGATTTTATCTTTATAGGTGCCAATTGTGCAAAGTCAAAGTAATCTAGAGAGATGACTTGCTTCTTTCATTTTAGTGTCTGAGATGAAAACCAAGGGGGAAGTGGAGAAGCACTTCCTTCTAGACCAGTATTCATAGCTTGCATTGATGGAGCTGCACTCACAAAAGTTGTTGTTACAATTGGTGAAGTATTAGTCAAAATTTCTCTAGGAATTTCCACACTTGTAACTTGAGAAGTCTCAGTGATATATTGTTCTAAATCAAACTGAGAGGTTATGTCAAAATAAGGTGATGAAAAACTTGACAAAGAAGTGGCAAACTCTAAAACATTTTCCAAATCATGTTTGGGACTATCAAAAATTGATCATGAAGATGGGGATGAATGAATTGATTGAATAAAAATGGTAGGAGTAACTGTAATAGTAGGAATGACTGTAGCAGTGACCAGTAAGGAATTTTTAGTAGAGACAATAGGAGGAGTGGGGGTAGACACAATAGTAGCAATGGGAGTAGATGAGACAAGTGATTCCTTTGAGAAATTCTCATGAGGAGATAGTTGTTCTTCCTCATGTTCTTCTTCTTCTTGCTCTTCCTCCTAGGTTGATGCCTCTTCTGCCATAGAAGATGATCCTTTAGTCACTTGAATCTTATTCAATTTTAAAACAAACATGATTTTTGGCCTAGAGGTCATCCTAGAACTAGGTACATCATACTTGTTCTTTGTCCTCAACTTGGATTTCCTACCCACCGGACCTTCAGGTTTAGATTCCTCCTCTAATCTAGTAACAAAGTGTTTCAAACCTTTCTTTAATTGATGTCACTTCCTTCTTTGACCATTGGATAGATAGTAGAGGAGATGGACTACAATATTATTCCTTGCATAGGAGGGTCTAGAATGTTTCCATCATCCTCCATACCTTCAAGAATATCTGCCAAATCAATAGTTTCAATTTGTCCCAGAGTCAGTCGACAATAGTCCATTTTTCATATCTCCTCCTCTGTCCTTTGATCTTCTCACACATCCTCAATTCCATGCACATGGGTTTGTGATTTCTTGATCTTATATTTCATTCCACAATAGTCTAAATCATGCCTTATTTTGAAAGTCTTCAAAGTAACCCATTGCATCTCAAGTTCTATGGTCTTAGCCCTTGGAGATGTTTGGATGGAATACCTGCCAATTGTGAGGGGAAAATTGAAGCCTGGATTGTTTGATTCCATTTACTTACTATGGATGACCATTATTTTCCTACAAAGCTCCATTAGGAAAATATTGTCACTAGGGTATCTTAGGAGCATGTATGGATAACCCATGAAGCAACCAACTCTCAAGTAGGTGAATGTGGGTAACTACATATATAAGCAACCATATTTGTTTACCACAATCCATGCCTCATCAGAAACCCTTTTCCTCTACAATTCAAGATAAAATGCACATAAGAAAGGAGCAAAGAAAGCATCATTAACTCTTTGAAAGTGATGAACTCTTCCATCAAGAGTTATTTGAGGAAAGTACGTGTACACTAGAGTTACTCTTCTATTCCCTTCCATTATCAACTTAGGAAAATTTCTCATTGCAACAACAACATACACCAAATAAGGTGTCATTGTAGACACTTAAAAATGTCTTTAATGATATCGTGCACTCGAATAAGGTATACTAACACCGTTTCATCATCAAACTCATCCTCTTTTTGCTTAATTGATTAAATTACCCTAGCTATTTAATTAATTATGTCATTTTCATCTATTAACTTGATCAATTTAATTAGGTTAATTCACCCCCTTCCATGCTAACATTTTGTCTTATAAAATTAAATACATCAAACTATTTAATTTAAATCCCTAAATCTTCTTATTTAATTAAATAGCCCTAAGTTATTTAATTAAATATCATTTCACTTTCCCCTTTTATTAAATCACTTTATTTAATGAATATCATCTAATTATTTCAAAATTGCATAATTACATTATTTTAATTATCAATTACTAATACCAGGAAATGGAAATTACACATGGACAAATAAGCACAAAAAATTCTTGCAAATTGTTGTTCGGTTGGATAGAGTTTTGGCATCCTCGAATTGGATCACACAAAAAAGTATCCTATTATCAGAAATTTTTCCTTGGGCAGGGTTAGATCATTTTCCACTGTCTCTTGCTATTGAGAAGAAAAAGGTGGCTTTAGTTGCAAAAGCATCTTTCAAATTTGAAAAGATGTGGTTTCACCATCCACATTTTCTGGGTCTTCTAAAGTAGTGGTGGTGTTAGGCTCCAATAGTGGAAGGGACCCTTATGTATAGATTTTGTTGCAAATTAAAATATGTAAAGGGAAGAATAAAGCATTGGAACATTTCTGTTTTCAAGAATATCTTTTAGCAGAAGGAAGAAGTATTCAAGCAATTAACCTTGGTAAATTAAGAAATTATAGCACAAGGTCTAACTCCACAATCATATGAGCTGCAAAAAAGACTACAAGAAGAATGGGAAGAGCTGTCAGTTTTGGAAGAAATATATTGGTGTCAAAAATCAAAGGAGTTGTGGCTTAAAGAGGGAGAAAAAAACCACTAAGTTTTTCATAGAATTTTGCAGATAAAAAAAGTAAAGAATTTAGTTTTCTCAATTGAAGACAACATTACAGGTGTTAGACTAACAAAAGAGGAGGAAATACAAAAATAAGGTGGTAAGTTTTTTACAAATCTACTTTTAGCTCCAAGAGGTGCATCAAATCAACAATCAGTTGTGAGGGAATAATTTTTGCAAAACATTCCAACATTGGTTTTGTCAGAAGATAATGAGCATTTGTTGAAGCCATTCACCTTCTAAGATGAACTGAGAGAAGTAGTGTTCTCAATGTATGCAAATAAAGCTCTAGGTCTTGATGGTTTCACCTCCATCTTCTTTCAAAAATGTTGGGAGTTTATTGGGACAAATTTGTTGAAAGCATTGGAGGAATCAAGGAATTCAGGAACTATGCTAAAACAATTCAATGTAACTCATATTGCATTGATCCCAAATGTAAATAACCCCTCTTCTTTCTCAAAGTTTAGACCCATTATCACTCTGCAATACTATCTATAATTTTTTCACAAAATCAATCTATTTGAGGTTGATTAAGATTATCCCTTGTATAATTTTGGAGGAGCGGGGTGGATTTGTTCTGGGAAGAGAAACAGTAGAAGGAGCTCTAGTAGCTCATGAGGTTTTGCACTCTATATCAACATTTTCTATGCCAACATTTATCATCAAGTTGCATATGATGAAAGCATATGACAAAGTGGACTGTTACTTTTTGTCACAGATATTGAAAAAGTTTGGTTTTAATGAAAAATGGTGTAAATGGATCTACTCTTGTTTATCTGGTGTTATGTTCTCTATGTTAATAAATGGAACCCCTTCGGGTTTTTTTAAGTCTTCTCAAGGGGTGAGGCAAGGAGACCCTTTATCTCCTTTTCTATTTATCATACTAGTGGAAGCCTTAAGTATATCGGTTAGGAAGGCTCATTTGTAAGGTCAATGGAAAGGTATAAATTTTCTAGCCACCAATTTAACATTAACCCATTCATTATTTGTGGATGATACCATTTTTTTTTGGCATCTCAACCATTGTAGAAGCAAGGAATGTTAAGGAAGTTTTGCAAAGGTACTCTTTAGCTTTTGGACAAAGAGTGAACTCAAGCAAGTCAAAGATTTATATATTCCACACAGATGCAGTGGTAAAGGACAAGATTGTTCAAATAATGAAATTTCAAGTTACAGAATTGCCTTGTAAATACTTAGGCATCCCATTCTTTGCTGGCCGAAACGAAGTGTCTTATTGGGATACGATAATTCAGACTATTAAAAAAAGAATATCAAGTTGGAAGGGGAGATGGTTATCTATAGTTGGCAAAATTTTATTGATTAAATTAGTTTTGTCATCAATCCCAAATTATTATATGGCAATTCTTAAAGCTCCAAGAACTGTCATTAAAGATATTGAAAAGATAATTATATCCTTTTTATGGAAAGGTAATATGGATTTTAGAAGGAAAATTCCTTGAGTTTCACTTCAAAATATCTGTAAGGAGAAGCTAAAAGGAGTAGGGGTGTGCAATATGTCAGCTAGGAATACTGCATTAGGAGCTAAATTGGTATGAAATTTATACACAAGACCACAAGGTAAATGGTGTAAAATTATGCAATGTAAGTATCTTGATATTGATGATCCAATGCATATTCTCACCATATCTAGCCCTCCTAAATGGTCTATGATGTGGAACTTCTTGCTAGATTGTAGAAAGGTAATAGTACAATACCTGACTTGGGAAATTCACAATGGAGAGAGTGCAATGTTCTGGCAAGATTTGTGGAATGGATTTCCACCATTGGAAAAGGAGCATAATTTTCAAGCTACAATTATTTATACAACAAGCAATTGGGGTATAAAACTTAAAGATTATATCCAAGATCTAGATGGGAAAATAGGGGTTGTAACATGGAAAGTTTTTCCCTCTTCAATTTTACCACAAGCTCAACAAATAGAATTGACCAAGGCTCTAAGTTGTAGAATAGTTTTCATTGGGAAAGGGTTTGATAAACTAATTTGGGACCCCTCAAAAATAGGTAAATATACAGTAAAAATGGGGTACAAGGATGTTATGTCTGATCAAGAGCAGGGGAGCAAACAAAGAGCCTTGTCATTTTGCTAGAACCCAATTGTTTTTCCCAAGGTAGGATATTTTTCATGGTTGGCATTAAAGCATAGGGTGTTAACAAGTGAGAGCCTAGTAAAACTTGAAATTGCTACACCATTCAAATGTGTGCTCTATGAAGCAGCTATAGAAGAAGTGGATCATTTATTCCTGAATTGTCCGTTTGCAAACTCTTGTTGGATTTTTGTTCAATCCAAGTTAGGGTGGAGCTCTCCTCTTCCTTAAAAACTTTGAGATATGTTCATTTCCTAGCCTACTTTATACAAATCCTCTCTTTGCAAGCATATGGAAAATAATACCTTCTTCAGTGGTATGGAGCATCTAGTGGGAAAGGAATAAAAGGATATTCTAGAAAGAAAAATCCAACTTAGATTCAATGTTGGAAAAGATGGAAAAATCCATTTGTGAAGTTACTAATGCATATGTGAAAAATACTAAACATGTAGGCTCTACATTTACTTATTGGGATGCTAAGAAACTAAAGGAATGGATGTTTCTAGTTATACCTTTCAAAGGTAGTATAATATTGACTATGAATGTCAAAATTGATAGAAAAAAGGTCATATGGTTGCCTGCTTCTAATGGCCATTTCAAGATAAACTTTAATGGTGCATCTCATGGTAATCTAGGAGTGTCAGGGGCTGGTGTAGTGCCACTACTGAATTTGACTCCATTTTTTGACAAACGTTTGTAAGTCGTTTGAAAAACATTTGTCAAAAATTTGACAAATTGATGAAAGAATTTTTGTTGCCATTTTTTCATCGAAATAACGGTGCAGATTCGTCGGTCGTCGGCATCATAAAATGTCTCAGATGTTCATCAGAATATCGACAACTTTGTGTATCCACTGACAAATTATAAACAAAATGCAATTGCAATGGCTCTTCTGAAGCATCGAAACAATAGTAGAAGTTCGTCCCCATTTCGATGAAATGGGAAAGGAGTTACGAAGAAGCCTTCATTGCAGCTATAGCAACTTCATCTAACCTTTTCGGTGATTCATTGGTGGACTTCGTCAAAATTGTGACAAAATAATGCTATTTTAAAAAAATATATATTTGTTGAAATGTACCATCTCGGAGACTCTTGGCGATGACCACCGAAGCCAACCCATCGGTGAGAGATCAATCATCAGCATAGGATAGAAAAATCACTCTGATAGTCCATGTCTTGCCGATGACTTCTGTCGGCAAGATAGATCCAATGTCACACCGATATGACCTCTTCAGGAGTTTTAAATAGACCTACACCATGTCATCACAGAGACTCTTGGCGATGACCACCGAAGACAACCCATCGGTGAGAGATCAATCATCGGAATAGGATAGAAAAATCACTTCGATAGTCCATGTCTTGTCGATGACTTCCATTGGCAAGATAGATCCAATGTCACACTGATCTGACCTATTCAGGAGTTTTGAACACTGCTGGTTATCAGCAAGACATTCTGAGGGTCTCGCTAATTAAACAAGTGTCTAAGAGAAAGTAAACATATGGAACCTATTAATTTTTTTATTTTTGGATTCTTTAAATCATAGAATAGATACCATCTTCTTATGTATAATTTACTTATATTCAAATTTGAATTCGAGACCAATTGTCATTGCACATTCCATTTTACTTGCACTGAGTATTCTATAAGCAATATATTGATAATGCCAAATGATTTATGGTGTTGTACAACTCTACCTATCATCATAGTTTTGTTGTTCCCCCCTAGAGAATACTGCAAAGACAAGTTTACAATACCAAGTCAAATAATATGAAAAAGACTTACTTCCATACAAATTAAATGATTATTCTCACAATGGAAATTGTCTAATCACAACAACAATTCCATGAAAGGTTATCCATGCTTCATAAGAGATGACTGATCATACATATAGACTGCAAGATGCATAGAAAAGGCATTACACTTTCGAACAACCAAGGGCTAACAAGGGAAGGAGTTAAGAAACATCTAGATTGAAGAGAAAATGTGTAGGGGAAATGTTGAGCAGTGTTAAGAGAACAAAGCTTTTAGAACATATTCTTGACCTAATCAAGCTCTTGAACAACTTAAACAAAATTAAAGTACTAACAGTTACATGAGACATGTAATGAACTTCCAATATCTGCTATCTTTTTCATTAATGCAGAGGTAGGTACAGGAGAAAGAATTATAATGGTAACACTATTCATAGTCCAGTAAATTATGTTCGTAATTTGTGTTCAATGGACCTTAGTTTTATCATTATATTGCAAAACTAATACCATATTTTAATCCAAGGTTCAACTATCTCAGATCTAAAGAAGCACCTTCAATTAACCATTTAAAGTACTATAAAATAAGGTAAGACTTTTACTTGAGAAATATTGGGTACACTTGTAGGATTAAAGTTCTCGCAATCATCAAGATTTATTGGCACACAGACATAACCTACAACATATGAAGTAATGGATGACTACAAGTTAGTGAAATGGTCCTTAATATGTTATTGGTTTGCAAATTGATTGGTAGAAAATAAGGTTACAAATAGATCTACATAAAAAATTATGAGGACAATCTAGTAATCATCAAAATAGATGAAAAGTGCAAAGGAAAGAGTCGGGCTACATCTCTAGAGCCTAAAAAAAACACATGCAAGAAACATAAAAAAAAAAACAAACCAATTTTTGGATGAATACAAAATGGTGCCTTCAGTAAGTGATTCATATGCTTTCACACCTGACAAGACATTAAGAAGATTTTAGTCTTCCTCTGTGAAATTAACTACTTACAGAAAAAACCCAGAAAATAATATTATATACCTCCATGTCTAGCTGAGGGTAGGTATAAGAGAAAAAAATTTCCTCAATGCAATGTCGAAAAATATCAATGTGTGTGTAGGTTTGTATTACTCAAAATATCATTTCACTGCCTAAGGAAAAATACCAAAGTGATGTTTTAAATTTCAATCTTCACATAGGCTCCCTTATTGCTACACATGCATATACAAGCATTATTCAAGCTCTAAACTATTCAAATATTAAGGATTTAATTAGTTATAAGATGGAAAGTTGTTGTTTAGACATAATCCATCATCTTTTACATATCTTTATTCACTCCTAGCGCTTCAGATAAATTTGTGTAAATGAGACAGAAATGTGAATCTTTTATGACAAAGAAAATTCTTAAAAGGAGGGGGGAGAGAGCAAAGGGTAGGGGGCAAGAGAATGCTTGAATGTATAGAAAAGTATAACATTTTGATCATTATAACAATGAAACGAATCTTAAGTTTGAAGCACTAATATCATTTAGAACATTTATGATCAAGAATGAATGTAAGTAGAGAAATTTTTGCATACCTGCAGATGGTACAAAATTTCATGGTTAAGTGGAAGCCTCCCATCAACAACAAGATCCAAATATCTATGTATCTATCTCAATCGAGCCTCTAAACCCTTCAGAGCTGTCAATTTTTCCACTAACCTGTTATGCACAAAAGTCAAATTTTAGAGTTATGTCACCACTAAAAACAAAGAAACAGAGCTTTGAAACCAAGTCCACACACAACACAATGTGGTATTCATACAAAGCCATACAAACAAACTAAACTCAGAACATTGGAATGGAAACAACTTCAAATTATGATGCAGAGCATGGATTCAGGGTATAAAGAATCATTTTTCTGCCACCATAGTGAAAAGTTAGCACTTTCTTTCATCTTTGCATATTGGTTTGATACTTCAAATGATGCATTTCTTATATTGAAAAGTGCATTACCTTATTGAGCTTCTCTTTGTTTCAAGAATAGTTTAATATTCTCTACTTAACAGGGCCAACCATGTGATGGTGGAAGCTCATTTGGCCCCTCCCCCCCCCTCACATCACTCTCAATTCCCCATACCCAATCATATAACATTAATCATTCATTCATCCATTAATAACATATAACATTCATTCATTAACATATAGCATTCATTAATTAACATATTCACATTCATTCATTAACATATAATTTTCATTCTTTTAGTTTTTACATATTAACAAAAATATGGCTATCATGATATGATTACAATCACTTTTTTTTTGTTTCTTTTTTAAAGCTAAAAAAATATGAAGTGGAATATTTTTCTAAATAATTTGTCCCCCCTTTAGTCGTTCTGCCCTCTTCTCATGATTTTAATGTATGCCTAGTCGTTTGCTCACGATGTGGATGCCGCTACAAGGGGGGTTTGCTGCAATAACAAAGAAATGTTAAATTGATATGTTTTATTATTATTGTTACAAGTATTTCATTAATTAAAAGAACATTAGAGTGGTTCTCTTTACCTGATGGGTCCACATCATGTTCCTGAACTTTTGTTATAGACTCATGCTCAACAACCTAAACATCCTCTAAATCTTGATCTGTAGTTGAAACATGAAAGGTTACATTAATTAATACACCAATTGAAATTAAATATGTTTAAAAGAACATTAGAGTGGTCCTCTTTACCTGATGGGGCCACATCATGTTCCTGATCTTCTCTAGCCTGATCATGCTCAACACATTGATAACACTCTACATGCTCTAAAGTTGAAACACGAAAGGTTACATTAATTAATACACCAATTGCAATTAAATATGTTTAAAAGAACTTTAGAGTGGTCCTCTTTACTTGATGGGTCCACATCATGTTCCTGATCTTCTCTAGCCTGATCATGCTCAACATGTTGATCACTCTCTACATGCTCTAAAGTACCAGGATGCACACCATGACCTTCATCTGCAGGTTGTGCTCCACCCTCACCAGGATGCATTCCAATGTCATGTGCAGTATTATCATTGCTTGAATGTTTAAAAAAAATAGGCATGTAATTACTTTATGGTGGAAATTAATATTGAATAGATTTCACAAGTATTCAATTTTAAATAAACCTTATTGAGTTTATTTACCTCCATATCAGATGTAGTGGAAGATTGTGTTTGCCCAGTGAAGACTCTTTAGGCATTCAACCACGGTTCCATAGCTTTGTTGGAAGGCAATCTTGAGGTCCTCTTCTGTGGGAATTCTGTTGAATTCAAAGCCCTACATTTTTGCATAAGATCATGAATTTTTCTTCTATGGTGTGATAAAACCAAAATTGTTTTCAATTTATTATTTGGATACAATATTTCATTTATTGATACTTACAATTTGTGTGGCTAATTTCACATAACCACTAGAGCCAAGTTTGTGTTGCCCATATTTTTCTAGCCTTGCCTTTGTTTCCTTCGATGTGTTGTGCCTATGAAAAGTTTGAAATATGTTAGATTATGTGTGAAAGAGTAATCAATATATAATTATATTGTTGATAGTATCACATACCTTCCCTTGGCCCTAAGAGGTGTTCTTTTTCTTTTTCTTTTCAGCCTTCTCCTTTCCACCAGACACCAGGTCTTTCCACTCCCTCTCTGGAATCATGGGGGGATGCTTGTACTTTTTTTTTCTTCTCTAAATGTGACCTATATTGGTCCCTCACATACTTTAGATAGGTACCAACTTTCTTAAGGACCTTAGTTCAGTTGAATGTTTTATCACCAAATAACACAACTAAATGGTTAATGAACTCATCTTTTAAATCTTGACTTTGGGTATTCCACTGCGGTACATATTGTATGCACTCACAAAAGGATATGAATATCACAGTGAAACTTTCCTGGGAATTGAACATTCCGACAGGTGACTAATATCTTTCTGTGGACGTTCATTTACTTGTCAAGCCAGGGGACGTAGACTTTAAATGGCGCAGAAAAATATATGCAATTCAGGAACTGCTTTTAGTCAAATCTTAGCAAAAATACATACCGGAAAGAAATTCTATCTAAGCTACAGAATGGTAATGCAGAATTCTTTAACTCAACTATGCTTGATTAAAATAGAAACTGTAACAGCTACGACTGATGCACAAACCATGAACTGGCCTTATGTTGCAGGAACAGTCACATGGATGGACTCTCTATGCTGCGTGAGCATAAAGGTAAGACCTGAAGCTCGTATTAAAAAACTTCAAAAGATGAAAGCTAACTGGATATCAGCAAAAAAGAACATCTAACTAATTAACTATAGATACTTACTAAGTGGGCCCCCTTAGCAAGCATCTACTGATTACACAGATGCTGAACTCAGAACTTCATCGATCTTTATTCATGAAGACATAATGAAATACATTGTCTTGTTGGTGTGAAAACTAACAACAAACTCTACTTCTGGTCAAACAGACTCTGTCTTTCATTATCATACTGATTCTTACATGATCTCTGCTACTCTGTTTCTATCTTACCTAAAAATCATCTATTACTCATTCTATCTCTCCTCTATCACTACCTCGCGCAGGAGGAGTCTCTTATTTTTAAATTAAAAGAACAACTAACTAACCAACTTCATCAAAGAAAGACGTGGAAGTAAAGTATATCCCTGAATCAAGGAACAAACTTCATAAATGAATTTATGTGTTCAACCCGATTCAGAGAGAATCTAGCGCTCCACTCTCTCCAGATTGACTTTCCATTAAAAATCTTTCCAAATCTAAGCTTCGGGTCAAAGAGTCTTTGTATGGAGCCTCAAAGCAAAAGTCGCAAGGCAGAAATGGCTTTACCGCTAGTTGTTTTAGATCGGCTGCTTTTGACTGATCATTCTTCAACAACCTCGCGAAACAAAAGGTAACAGACAAATGCTAAGAAGAGGCATATGGTACATACACTATATCTATTCATTAATCACACATTTTAAATCTATCACCATTTAAAATTGTATACCTATATACCCGTTTACTGGAGTCACCGTGGGCAACAACTGTGTCGGCCACAATAGGATGCAGGAATATAAAAGTGTCTTACTACAAGATATCCCCATAAAAGGTTTCATCAAAGTTTAAACAGCCATGAAATAACAAAAATAAAATCATTTAAAAGTTTATCATATCATCAAATTATGAGCATATTTTAGGCTCATCACTGCCCCCTACTTAGCCCAATGCTGATCCTCCAACATTAACTTTCCTTGTGATTTCTCTGAAGTCAGTAGTGGCTGCATGACTTTGGAATGGATGTCCAAACCTGTAATAGAATCCTCTGAAATCCTGACACCTTTCATATCTACGGTCTTCTAATTCACTGTTAAGATTTGTAGCCTAATGAGAATACATGGGCCACATTAGCACAGGGGGTCTGAATGTCAGTGGCAGCCACAATTCAAATCTTGTTTGAAGTCCCAATTGAATATATCTGCTAGTTCATTTGAGTGCAGCTGTAAAGTTGAGGGGACCATGTGGTTCTGACTTTCTTAACCCAACAGTCAATTTTTCCCATCTTTTCTCAGTTCTGGTATATGCTAATCTCCAAAATGAATATTGTTGTGCCTAGAATTCATCATATACTTGCTTTCTGATGTCAAATATTTTTGCTCTAGCTGAAACATTATTAATACCATATGTCAATGCAAACCAATCTTTCAGCATTGCATGTGGGTTTGAACTTTGAGAGCGTAATGGGACAGGCTCTGTTTTCTCAATTTCCTCATACGTTTCCCACTGTCTGTCATAATTCACCCCATTTGCTGCCCATGACATG
>VDFB02271358.1:696795269-696970349 GCA_007258455.2 Sequoia sempervirens
GACATGCCTTTTACCAACAAAAGAGTATATCTATTATATTATAATCTACAAGAGGACCATTTCACTTATGAGAGAAGAGAAAGCATGATAATTTAAATATTCCAAGACTAGAGTTTTATTATCGAATGGGCTAAAGAAATGGTTTTGAGAGATGCAAGCCATAACCTTCATTTTAAATAGGTACAATGTTCTTGTACAGAATATTGCTGATGCTAAATGAAACAATCTGAAAAGTAAGCCTGCACTGTGCTAATTTAGAACAAAAGGAATTGGCGGTTGTAAAGGCCAGCAGACACAATAGAAGTTAGCTCCAAAGTATATACTGAAGTTGCATACTCGTTTTAAGGTGTTGATGAAGACGAGGAAGTGAAACAAAACTCAAGGCTGAGACAAATGGAGGAGGACCAGAAGCACATCAACCATGCTAAAAAAATGATTAAATTCCCACATACGATCTAGCCAACAAAATTGTCTTTGAATGATACAAAATGGGAAGGTCCAGAAAATGCTACAGCTCCAACATTCTAATTGCTTTGGGGAAAGACAATTCGAGAGGGACCTGTTTTGATGTCAAGGGACTATTTTATGAGATGTTTCAGATTATGCCCAGAATAATGCGTTAAAAGGCATAAAATTTTCAAGGATAAACTCATGGTTAAAAAGCAGAGATGGCGCAATAGAGCAAAGCACAAAACATGTGAACTGTTGGAAAGAATGTAATAAGAAATCATCTAATGTAATAAGAAGTCATCTTCGCATGGTCCATGATGATTGCATGGCATGCACAAAAATGCTTTTGTTGAAATAGCTTTAAAAGTTTTCAACCACATTCAGCATGTTTCACATGCATGCAAAATGTAGAACCACAGTGAAGGCATGTGATCTGTTTGATCAAAAGGCATAAAGAAAAGTGATCTCATTTGGCACGATGGAGTATTCTATGTACAGAGTTTCGACTACCAAGAATGACATTTGATTCGAATGCATATACAGTCGAATGCAAACCCAAGTTTACATACATTGAATTCAAAGCAAGCTATATAATATCGAATCTTATGTAATCCGATTGCCCAAAACAACACTTCAAATTATATATATTTGACTATTAAATAAACAAAACCACCGGATGGCTGAAGCATTCATTATCAATAATATACAAGCATGTAAAACGCAATCAACAGTGTGAAATGGCCAAACAATGAATTCAGGGAAATGCAGAGTGAACCCCTAATACCAGACTTAATTCGCAACTAAAATCTAGGACTCGACATCGAAGATAAATTTATAGCATGTTTACACAACTATGAACGGTAGGAAAATAGCGATGGTCAAGCCAGTAAAATAAAGAAATCGATGCCTTCAAATGCCGTCCGCTAGTGATAAACATTGTCACTAACAAAATCAATGAAGCCCAAGTGGAAATAAAGAATAGAGCCATTAAAATAAAATGCATATACAACATGCAAATATGCAGCAAGTTTGCAGACATAAGCCAACGGGCTAGGTTAATGTGTCGGTTTCAAATTGCCAACAATAAACCAAACAAGTAAACAATGAAGAATATGCAGCAAAGCTTAGGGAACTTCCTAGCAACAGCAATTAGAAGGCACTATCACTAGAATGCAATGGTTGCAGAGCAAGCACAAGACGATTTTCAGAAAGAGGGAAATTTTTTCTAATTGTTTCCATTTACCAATTAAGTAAACAAGAATGGTTTATTTCAAGCAATCAAACTTCTATTCCAAAAACAGAGAAAGTATTCACAAGAAATGGAACCTGATCCAAATCAAGTAGCCCAACTGAAGATTGATGCCTAGCTTGAACTCCTCAATTACAGATTCAACTTCTCCAAATTCCTCAAAACACTACAGAAAACCCGAATTCAAAACCCCTTCCCATACTAGAGAAAAGCTTCCAAGCACCCAAAGCATTCACCGGAAGAGAGGAAATCCAGATTATTTTTCAGATTCTCCAAAAGACCCCCGTCTCCATAATCCCCTCTCTCTCTCTCTCCCCCTCCTCAATTAAAAGTAAAATCAAAGATATTATCCATTGCTTTCCAAAAGCTCATAAAAATCATAAATAAAAGCAATTATATTTTTAAAAGCAAGTTTTTTTTTTATTAAATCTCAATTCTCATTCGCTCTTTCTTCTTTTTTATTCTTTTATTTAATTATTTTTCTATTCTCAATATTTTTTTGTTTTAATTCCTATTTTTACAACTTTACTTGTAAAGCATATTATCCAATTAATTTAAATAATTTATTCTAATAATTATCCTCAACCAGTGAGTTAATTGAAATAATAAACACAATTTATTAATTAATTAACATTTAATAAACTCATGACTTTTTCTATAAAAAAATAAATTAAATAATTAAATATTTAAATACAATTTAATCTAACATTTTAATAAATAATATTACCCTTATTTAATTAATTCAATCTCAACGTATGAAATACCAGCAGAAGCCCTTGACCTATCTTTCTCTTCCGACTCCTTAGCCAGAGGAGTACTACATCTATCCAATTAATTTAAATAATTTATTCTAATAATTATCCTCAACCAGTGAGTTAATTGAAATAATAAACACAATTTATTAATTAATTAACATTTAATAAACTCATGAATTTTTCTAAAAATAAATAAATTAAATAATTAAATATTTAAATACAATTTAATCTAACATTTTAATAAATAATATTACCCTTATTTAATTAATTCAATCTCAACGTATGAAATACCAGTAGAAGCCCTTGACCTATCTTTCTCTTCCGACTCCTTAGCCAGAGGAGTACTACACTTAAACTCGGGAGCAAAGTCGAACCCAAGACCAAAGGGGAGCAAACCCATTGCCCAAGCCAACTCTACTACCTATTTGGGCTTTTTATACATTTTTAATATATATATGATGGAAATAATTATAATTTAACAAAAGGTGATTTTTTAAAATGGAACCACTAATCTTCTATATATATTAACAATTTAAACAATAGCTTTATAGAAATTATAAATCTAATATAAGCTTGCAAATCTCTTTTAAATTATTGTACTTACTTTGTGCTCCCCTTAATATAGAAGCTTTGGTTTTTTACAAATAACTTCCTAAATTTTGTCTTCACTAATATTTAAGAACAAGTATGGAGAGTTTACTAAAAGAATATATTTTTACTTAGTTGAACCCTTACTACATATTTTACAACTTTTGAGATGATAATGTGGAAAAGACTCTATACATATTCATACAAGCAAATAATATGAACAAGTCACTAAATAAAATTAGCTAAATAACTACATGGAACTACTCTATTAATGACTCTCATTTAATATATTTGTAAAGAAGAAAAATATATACCTTGACCTTTTACTCTTGTTTGATACTCATGATTGGTCCTTTTATCATTCTACCATTTCATTTTTTATTTGCACATGCAACTTTACCTCAACTTTAAATATATCATCAACATCTCACATCTTTCATTTTAGAAAAAAGGCTAGTCATTCTTCTTTAGGACTTATTCTTCCAAGAAAAGGTCATAGGGGTGGTCATATCCAAGGGCTTGTCCTTATAATTAAAAATATATTTTCCTATGTTTTTTAGCTTACCATTTCAATTTTTAGACCATTCCTTATTTTCTTCCACATCAAATATATTGACTTGTGCACCTGATGCTTTGTATTTAAAGAGAATTCCTAAGATATAAGTGATTATAAGAAGTCATGATCAAAATTCACTTATCAAAAATTAACATCTAAAGATCAAAAATTGAATTGGAAAGCATTTTTAAAAAGTAATATATGCACTTATGCGTCATCATTCATAAATACTACAAAGGAATTTTCATTTTTTTCTTGTATGTCTTTGAACATTATAAAACTAGAACAAGTTTGACTTATCATTAAAGAAGTTTCACGCTTGCCCTTTCTTATAGAAAATCCCTAAGGTTCTCTTACACTTCATTTCTCTCAAACATAAGTGCAATTTGAGACCAAAAAAGCTAAAGAAAATTTTATCAATAGACATGATTGCATGGAGAAAAATATCAAGTCAACTAAGCTATAGGCACAACCTAGTCTAAAACAAGTCTAGATCCATCATTTTAATTTTTTCGTAGTCTAACAATATTAATTCTAACACCAAAACTCTAAGTTTAGTCTTTAAGAAAAAAAAATAGTATCATTTCATTGACATTCATAAATAGACATAGTGTTAAGCCCCTTGCAATTACTTTTTTTTTTTTAATATTTATTATCTCAACTCATATTAATTTAGACATTAATTGATTTATCATTAAAATAGATCTTAAGTTTACCATAGGTGCAAATTTGAGTATTTATTCTATATTTTGATGAACTTGTGATTTCATCGCATCTAGGGTTTTATCCTAGGCATCCCTCTTCGAAATTTTGAGTTACAAATCTAATTACATTAATTTTTATATCATTTTTAAATTTTGATTTTTTGTTTGGGGATCTTTTTTACATGTGACCATGTTATTATTCTTACAAAGACTAGTGACTCTCAATATGATGGAGATTCCATAGAAGCCCATCATGTAGGTGTTGGAGTGACTCAAAGTACACCTAAAATTGTGGCATCTACTTGTGTTCCTCACTAGAGTATATTTTAGGTTTGATGATAATTATTGTCCACATGAGAAGGTAATGGTTTCCATGTTCATTTACAAAAAAAAATACCCCATTTAATCATTTATAGTTATAGATTATTTCTTGTAATATTAGATGAAAATATATACCTTAAGGATAAATCAAATATGACATTGCATAATTCATCAAGATATATAATATTTCAAAACCATTTATTCTCAAAATATTATTTTCATGAGTCATTATAATGATCTATACATGGCCTACAAGGGTATACTTGGCTTATCTTATATGATATTCAATTATGCTCTATCATGCATTCCATTTTTCTTTTTATATAGTATTTTTACCTCTATATTTGTACTCTATAAGTTTGTCACTTTACATCTATGTAAATTAATTATTATTTCCTCAATCTTGTAACATACCCCAATATGCAACTAGAAAAAATTATCTTTTAAAAATAATTACAAACATATCCAATAACTATAAATGTAGGCATACACAAGTAATTATAAAATTAATTTCATTAATAAAGTAATTATCACAAGTACATTAAATAGTACATCACTCAATAATTCATCAAGTCAACAGCTACAACCCTTGATATTGATTATAATAAGTAAAATTAGGCCAATGAGCTAATCTACCGCATATAAAATATTGTTCTTACTCAAAGGTACAATGTACACATGCACTAGTTAAATCCACAAGCTACTCACTACAAGATCAAATTGCTTATTTGGGGAAGGTAATTGAACTTGTACATTGAAGGAATCCCTTTCCTCCCAATCCATCAATTTGGCATGAAGTACTCAAATAAATAATCCAAAAGTATGAAATAGAGATAATTCTAATAATTAAATTTTAATTTTATTTCCATTTTCTTTCACATAGACATATAATCAAATCTATAGTCTATATAACCTAACCAAGATGATCCAATTTCATAGCATCAATAACAACCCAATAAAACAATACTAAATCAACCAATAATTTCTATAATGTATTACAACACATCAATACAAGTAACCCAAATGAATATAAACACCAAACATATAATACATGATATATACATGACAAGAAAATGACACATGAATAATACAATATCACATAATGATATACCCAAATTTTTCCCAACCATGCTAAATCCATTTCTTAACCATGTAGTGTGGCTACATACTAACTGCCTCACAAAAGAGAGAATACAATCTATACCAACCATAGAGCATTATACCTCAATAGGTAGAATACAATGAATATAAATAAATTAGGTCAAAATACTTTAAAATGGAGAATATCCTTGATCTAGTGTGTTCAAGGAAAGGAATAATACATAGGGAGCCTATAGATTGAGTCCTACCAATAAGAGAACTAAATTCAATGTGGTATAATTTATACAATAGGAAGAGAAATCTTAAATTCTTATGCCAACCTATCTCTAGGGGATAGTGACCTCTTAAGTGTACATAAAGTAGAAAAGATTATAATACTATAATATATCTATCCATGGAAAGGATATCTAAATTCTCAGACTCTCAACCTAATCCAAATACTTTAATGTCAATCAAGATATTTAATTTTTCATTAATAAGAAGATAATTATGCATTGTGGAAGCTTGAGATTGTTTCTCATCATTTTATTATATTCATTAGTCATCTTGTAACTATACATATCACATGTTGCTAAGGATTCAACATATTACCAAGATAATTTGGGAAGTGTATGAACTTATCAAGACATTACATCTAGATGATATAGTCAAAGAATGCATCATACAACAAAATGTACTATCTTAGATTACTGATAACTAACAAAAACATAATCTACAACACTTACAAAACTTATTCCTAAACCAAAATATTTAGAAACTCAAAGAAAAAGGTCATCCAAGGGGTAGCTTGTTCCATAGCCTGATCAATGTTCTAGTCCTTCTAGATGTCCTACCTAGTGGCTTGGTTTCTCTAGGTTGACCTACCTAGTGGCTTAGTCCTCATAGAATGGCCTATTTTTGGAAAAAGAATTTACAAATTAATTTCTTCCCTTTTTCTCAAAATTGGTCTAAAACTTATTATATTCTTAAACCAAAAATAATACGAACACAAAACTTGTAGCAACAAAAAAAAATTCTCCTATACCAAGTGTAAGCATGAAATTTAAACACAAAATAAAGATTTTAGCAAATTTAATATAAACTTCAAATTGGATCTACACTCACCTCTAATAAAGAGAAAAGATGAATTGCATAAATAGAATGAATTTACAACATAATTCAAATTAAAATGTAATACCTTTTGATGACAAATAGATATGTTGTCAACAATGATGAAATGTTTGTTACACATTTTGATACCATCTATTTGCTCCAAATCAAGGCAAGGAAATAGTGGATTTGATCTTTTAATTTATATATTTTTGATGAGATGGATGAATGGATAGGATTTGATCTTGGAACATGAGTTTACTCTAATTGATTGTGGAATGGATTTGGAGAGGCTATAGCCATTACCCATTTTCATGGAAATAATTAGCCAGTTATCTCATTTAATTGATGAGTTGGCTAATTTGATTGAATTGTTTAACTAGCATATATATATATATAATTTTAATAATATATATATAATACGCCTAGAGATATCCTTCTATAGGCGTCTATTGTGCTTTTATGTGAGAAAATCTATTAAAAATAGATGCCTCGAGAAGGATATCTCTTAGCATATTTTATATATATTATTAAAATAATATATATATGCCAGTAGCAATTGTAGCACATGGAAGAAAAAATTACCATAGTTAGGGTTAGGGTTAGGATAAGGGTTAGGGTTAATATTAAGGTTAAGCTTAGGGTTAGCTCATTTATGTTAAGGTTTGGGTTAGGATTTGTGTTAACATTATGAATAGGGTTAGGGTTATGATTAAAGTTAACAATAGGCTTAGGGTTAGGGCTGGAGATTATGTTTGGGATTAACATTTGGGATAGGGATAGGGTTAGAGATAAATTTTGGATTATGGTTGGATTAGCCTTAATAATAAGATTGGGGTTAGCGTTAGGGTTAGGATTATGATTACAATTAGAGGTAGAATTAGAATTTGGGTTGGGTTATCATCATAATTAGGGTTAGGGTTAGGGTTAGGGTTGGAGATTATGTTTGGGATTAAAATTTGGAATAGGGTTAAGGTTAGGGCTAGGGTTATGGTTAGATATAGGTTAGGGTTAGGTTTAGGGTTAGGGTTAGGGTTAGGTTTATAGTTAGGTTTGGGTTAGGGTTAGGGTTTGAGTTAATGTTTTGGTTATAATCAGGCTTACATTTAAGGCTAGGGTTAGGATTAGGATTAGAGTGAGGATTATGATAAGAGACATAATTAGGATTAGGGATAGGGTTGCAATTAGAATTAGTGTTAGTTATAGAATTAGGGTGGGGAAATATTATTAGTATTAGGTTAGGATTAGAGATAGATTTAGGGTTATGGTTAGGGTTAGGGTTAAAACTTGACTTAGAATTAGGGTTAGGGTTGTAATTAAAATTAGTGTTAGTTATAGATTTAGGGTGATTAAAAAATAGTGGTAGTTATACTATTACAATTAGAATTATAATCTTAACGCTTGTCCAGCTTGTAATGCTAATCCAAATTATAACCTTAACAATAATTATATCCCTATTCATAATCACTTATAATAAATACCTTAATTCTAATTTTAACCCTAATCAAAATCTAACCCTAACTCTAAATTAAGCCTAACCCGAACCTAACTTTAATTATAATTGAGTACTAATCCTAACACGAATTGAACCCTTACCCTAATTGAATATGAACCATAATAAAAACCATAATTTAATCTTAACCCTTATTGCAACTATAATACTAACCCTAATCCTAGTTGAATTATAACCCCAACCTTAACACCAAAATTTATCCTAGAATCCTAACCCTAATTGAACATCAATTAAAGATAATCCTAATTGAATCTTAACCCTTATTAAACCCTAACCCTAATAGTAATCAATCCCCAACCCTAACCCTAACCCTTACTCCAAGATTGACCCTAATCTTAACTTATAACTCCTAACTCTAACCTTCATATAAATATAACCCTAACTCCAACTCTAATCAAATTTAAACCCTAACCCTATGATTTACCTTACAAGTTCCCTAATTCTAAACTAACTCTATTGAAATTCAATCCTAATTGAACTGGATCCCTAATGGTAACCCTAACCTATTAAAGTTCAAGCCTTATTGAACCTAAACACTAACCCTAACATTAATTCTAATTGTATCCCTAATTAAACCCTAACCTTAACCATGATTGAGCCCTAACCCTAAACTAACTTCAACCCTAACTATAATTGAATCCTAATATGAACCTTAGTTGAACCCTTACCCTAATTGAATATGAACCCTGGCCATAACTCTAAATGTTTATCTTAACCATAATTAAATATTCAAACCATAACCAATACCCTAGTTAAATCCTAATCAAATCTTAAGTCTCATAGTAATTGTAACCCTAACCCTAATCCTATTTTAATTCTAACCCAAACCCTAACCCTAACCCCAAACTTTATCCTAGAAACCTTACCCTAATTGAACATGAATTGAATCCTAACCCTAACTCTGATTGAATATTAACCCAAATTAAACCCTAGCTCTAACAATAATTAATCCCCAGCCCTAACCCTAACCCTTACTCTAACCCTAACCTTAATCTTATCATTAAAATCCTAACCCTAAGCCTAATAGATACCTAACCCTAATTGAACAAAAATCCTAACCTTAGGATCTATCATAGAATCCTTTAAGCCTAGCTATAACCCTTATCTTATTAAAATTCAACCCTAATTTAACCTAAATGCTAATCCTAACTTTAAGTCTAACTATAACTCAATTGATCCTAAACACTAACCTTAACCTTCAGTCTAATTGTAACCCTAGGTAATTAAACCCTAAACCTAAGCCTAAATGAACCCTAACTATAACCTTACTTTAGCAATAATTATAATTGAATATAATCCTAACCTTAGTTAAACCGTAATTGTATCCCTAATTAATTCCCAATTGAATCTTAACCCTTACCATAATTGTAACCCTAACCCTAACCTAATTGGATTCAAACCCAATCCTAAGACTTACCCCAAACTATATCCTAGAACCATTATCCTAATTGAACATCAATTGAACCCTAGTTCCCATGCTAGTTTAATATTAATCCTATTTAAATCCTAACACTGACACTAATTAATCATCTAACACTAATCCTAACGCTTACTCAAACCCTAACACTAATCTTAATTTGTAGCTCCTAACTCTAACCCTAATATAAATCTAACTCTAACTCTAACCCCAATTGAATGCAAACCTTTTAACCCTAGGATTTATCTTAAAACCCTAACCTTAACCCTATTGAAATTCAACCTTAATTAAGCTTGATCCCTAACCCTAATTGTAACCTATTGAATGTTAACCCTAGTTTAACCTAAATCCTAACCCTAATTGAACTCTAACTCTAATTGAACCCAAACCATAATCCAAACCCTAATTGAACTCCAACCCTAATGCTAAACCCAAGATTTATTTTAGAACCCTAACCCTAACTAAACCCTAACCTAGAACTTTAATCCTAGTTATAATTTGAATCCTAATACTAACCCTATTCGAACCCTAATCCTAATTGAATCCTAATCCTAATTGAATTCTAATCCTAACTTAAACCTAACCCTAACTATAACTGAATTCTAATTCTAACTCTAAACATAATTCTAACTCGAACACTAACCCTAATTCTAATGGCAATCTTAATTATAACTATATTACTAATTGAAACCTAACCCTAACCATAATTAAAACCTAACCCTAGGTGAACCTTTACCCTAACCTAACATTAATCTTAACCCAAATCCTAATTGTGTGTAACTCTAACTCTAGTTGAGTCATAACCCTAATTCCAACCCTAATCTTGACCCTAACCTTTACCCCAAACTTTATCCTATAACCCTAATCATAATTGAGCCCTATTGTAACCCTAACCCTAGCCTAACCTCAGCTATAATTCACCTCTAATTGAATCCTAATTGAAGCTTAATCCTAATTGATCCCTAACCCTAACCCTATCCCTAATTCAACCCTAATCCTAATTAATCCTTAACCTTGACCCTAATTTTCATCCTAATCTTTCAATCACCTAAACCCTATTTGCAAGATTTATCTTAGATTTTTTATTTAACCATAACCCTAATTTAATCCTAATCATAATCATATCCATCTCTCTCTATATACATATATATCTCCCTCTCTCTCTCCTAGGGAGATATACATATATATATCCCTCTCTATATATCTCCCTCTTTCTATATAGATATATATCTCCATCTCTCTCTCTAACACTAACCCTAATTCTAATAGCAATCTTAATTATAACTATATTACTAATTGAAACCTAACCCTACCATAATTAAAACCTAACCTAGGTAGGTGAACTCTTACCCTAACCTAGAACATTAATCTTAACCCAAACCCTAATTATGCCTAACTCTAACTCTAGTTGAGTAATAACCCTAATCTTGACCCTAACCTTTACCCCAAGCTTTATCCTATAACCCTAATCATAATTGAACCCTATTGTAACCCTAGTTAACCCTAATCATAATTAAACCCTAACCCTATCCTAACCTCAGCCATAATTGACCTCTAATTGAATCATAATTGAAGCTTAATCCTAATTGATCCCTAACCCTAACCCTATCCCTAATTCAACCCTAATCCTAATTATTCCTTAACCTTGACCCTAATTTTCATCTTGATCTATCTTCAATCACCTAAACCCTAACTGCAAGATTTATCTTAGAATTTTTATTGAACCCTAACCCTAATTTAATCCTAATCATAATCATATCCATCTCACTCTATATACATATTATATCTTCGTCTTTCTATATAGATATATATCTCCATCTCTCTTTCTCTACACACACAAAAACACACATATATATCCTAATTTATTACATTTGTACCTCTCTCTCTCTATATATATATATCTGCATCTATCTACCTTATATATAACTTCCTATATCTTTCTATCCCTCCATAGATCTCCCTCTCTTTGGCTCCCCCTCTTTATATCTCTATTTTTCTCTCCCTCTCTCTCCATATCCATCTTAATCTCTATCTTCCTTTCTATCTCTCTCCCTATCTCTATCTCCTTACCTCTCCCTACATATCTCTCACTCTTTCCCCTATATCTTTCCTAATATATCTCTCTCTCTCTCTATATCTCTCTCTCTCTCTTGTAAGAGTTGATGAACTCAAGCACCTACCTAGGATCATCTGCAAAACCGAGATAAGCCTTCTACATGAGATCAACAAGAGGATGAATTGCAGGAATATGGTGCAATAACATAATAATGATATTATTACACTCCAAATGATACAATATGTATCAGCACTCCCTTGAACTAACCGAGCTGATATGAGCTCATTTGGACTTGATAGAAGGGAGAGGTGAATGCTAAATATATAACATAATGTGGGAACATAATTCCAAGAGGGGTAATAACTCCCAAATAACCAAATTAGGTGGGAGTTATGCCTACTTGGAAAATTCCAAATAGGTGGCATAACCTACTCAGAAAGAGACAAATGAGTGGTTTATTGAGGTGGCATAAAAGGCCAAAAGTGTTGAAAATTGAGGTGTTTATGTAGCTTAATACTTTGTAAAACTAATATACTTGTTGATCTAAATATGTATTCTTTGTTACAGATTCTTTGTGGGTGATTATCTGATTAATTCATTTTATCATTTGTAGAATGAAGACAAAAGGTTTTAAAAGAATTAGATAGAATATTAGAAGATATACAACATATACCATGGAGAAACCCTTTCGGGGAAAAACTCCACCAAGAATCAATGTATTATTTAATCTCTGAAGTAGATTATAATAATTTCCAATCCTTCCTTGAGATGCTTCTTCTACCTTCAACAAATCTTCTTCACAACCTGCAATAAAACTAATACAAACTCTCTTCAACTTGCTTGAGATATATAGACAATAAACAACTTTATAAACTCAAAAAAAGTTACAATTACAAAGCTCAATCCCTATCTCCTAAAAGGTATGCCTATCTCTTGCAAGTAGAGTTTAACTGTGAAGAAGAATTTCAAATCATCTCCTTCATCCATTTGGGTGTCCCAAACTAAAGTACTAACTCAACCTTTATTCCGTAAATATCTTTAAGGCTTATCCTCAAATTTGGTGCCCAAGAATGGGCCCACTTAACTCAGCCTTCTGAATATCTTAACATGCAAAGCAGTTAATTCCTAGAAGCCAACTTGGGTGCCCAAAGTGGGTCCAAGTCATTTTCTATTAATTAAAACATCTCTCTCCACCATTCATGCAAGAATGGTCATCCCCTGTTAACTGAAGGAAGTCACTTGTTATTTGCCATGCAATTCAAGTCATTAGTCATGCATTCCAAGTTAACTAAAGTCAACTAGCATTCAACTAAAACTAACTAAAGATAACTAAACCATAACTGAACTAAACTTATAACTAAACTAAACTAAACTAAACTAAACTTATTTTGAACTAAACTAAACTAAACTTCATGTATGTAAACATCAAACCCTAACTCCTAGGATCTTTACATGCATTCAGAAGTGTTATCGCTTACTCCAAATAGTTAACTGAACTCAAGGTGGGTTCCACCTTCCATGTGGGTGCCCCATGTGCTCCTATTATTTAGGAACTCATCTTGGATGCCCTCACATGCTCCTCCCATTTAGAATTAATTACAAATGTCAATTAACATGATTATTTCATCCAAAATTAATCTCTCTCTAATCCTAGTGTTTGAGAACACTTTCCAAGGACATAAGAGACACATGAAATAAATAATGTTTAGGATTGCAATTAAATGGCATCCTATTTCCAGCATTCTCCCACTTGACATTATACATTGCAATTATATTCTAAACAAGGATCATTATATAAATCAAGTACAAAACTTAAGGCCAATGGCCTTCTTGCACCAACTAATCAATCCATGTCAACTTCAAATGCAACCTGCATAATCATGAAGCTCCAAGAAAATGACTAAAACCAAGATAACTTATCTAAAGGAACTAGTTTCATAAGATAATCTATAACATTAATTAAAATGTTGACTTTCTCAATTAATACCTTCCCACTCTCAACCATTTCTTGCACAAAGTGATACTTAACATCAATATGCTTAGTACGAGCATGATACATAGGATTTTTGGCTAAACACATAGCACACTAACTATCACATTCAATTTTAACTTACTTGCAATTAAAACCAATACCTTTCCCAAGTCTATGTATCCAAACTGCCTCTTTGGAGGCAACTCATGTTCAACCAAGGTGTAGGCTCCTCAATCTTTTCTGTTGAAAATATCTTTTCTTACTAGTAACTATTCCAACCTATATCTCTTACCATAAGAGAACTCAAGCCTCACCTATTTCTCCAAGTATCCATGAGGACCTATAAACAACCAATCCATGCCAAACTCCAAATGAAACATAGCACTATCATGAAGTAATTAAGAAAATGATTAATGTACCCAATACTTAAGAGAACTACACAAGATCAATTTAAAAGCTCCAATCTGGAACATAAATGTATGGCATCCATGATCTAACCATTTACTCCTAGGAGATCATAGGCACCATAGCATACTTAAAAATCCTAGTCTCAAGAGAACCATTCCAAACTCTAAATGCAACAAGAGTAAACCATTAAATAATAGCTATTTCGTGGAAAAATGGTCCCTTATCATTTTCATGGCCTTTTAGGTCTTGTTTCATGGTGTTGGAACTATGTTGCTCTGATTTTATGTTGTAACATGGCTTGAACATGCTTATTTAGGTACTAAAACTCATAGAACGATGTCTTGTGAAGGTGTTGTGAAGTGTTGTAAGACATTTCTACATTCTTCTAGACTCTATTTAATGCAATTTACCTAAAAACCACCTTTTCACTCATCAAAAAGCCCTATTTTGAAGTGTTGTAAAGTCTTGTAACAAGCTTTCAGGCTTTCTTAGGCACATCTTCACTATTTACACCTTTCTCATGATTTATTTGGTCTCTTTATGCCCTCATATAACTTAATTAAGTGTATTTTTGAATGTTATCTCGACAAATAACATTAAATACAACATTTTTCCTGACACATGTTTTTAGGTCCTAGGTGGGACCCATTCGCCATGGGTGGCGAATGAGTTCCCCTTGGCCCCAAATTCAAAATATTTCAAATTTCCTTTCGGGATTTTATTCAAAATCAATTGATGTTGGCCTATGATGAGGTATGAATGGATACTAAGGCACAAGAATTGTATAAAAAAGTGATTTTCACCTCATTTTACATCTCCTACAATCTCCTCACTCATTCAAGCATTCAATTCTACATTTCAAGCATTCAAGCATTCTACATCATCAATTCAAGCACTATTCAAGAACTTTGAGGCGGCCATTGACATTACTTCAGACTTGCATTATCAAGAGTTAGGTGAGCTGATAGCATTTGCATGTTATTAGTTTATCTTTCTCTTTCATTTCATTATCTTTTCAAGGGCTTAATTACCAAAAGTGGGGTTTGACCAAGGAAAACCCCTATTCACTAACCCCTAATCATTTTTCCCTGTTTGCTTGTTTGTTTGTAGATTTGACAAGTTATTAGGTGTTGAAGAGTGATTTTAAAGTCAACTAGAGTCAAAATCAAGCTTGGAGAGAGTTATTTGTCTATTTTCTACATATTTGACCTTAGCAACCCGACAAGCAGATATTCCCAAATCTAGTGTTGTAGAGTTGTCTCATATTTTTTTAGAAATTTGGGGGAGGAATGATTCACCACCTATGGTGAATGAGTCCCACCTTAGGATTGGAAGCTTGAGTTTTTTCAGATTTCAGATCCCGACAAACAGAACCCAGCTCCTGATAGTTTTTCACTAGTAGGTAGATTGATTCGCCACCCTAGGCGAATGAGTCCCACTGTGAAAAATCAGTGAATTTCACCAACATCTAGAACACTCCATAAAGCTCAAATTTCATCCAAGTGCACTCAGATTTATCCCTATACTTTTTGTTCTGCATAATTTCTTCATTTACATAGTTGTTTGCATATCATAATGTGTTTTCAAACATAGTTGTAATTGCACTTTTGCATTCATTTTCAGTCACCTAGATTAATATATTTCATTTAGTTAACTTCATTTACATCATATCACATCACACACATCCTAATTTGAGTGATATATTAGCATTTTCGAACCTAATCTCTCTTCTTTTAGGTGAAAACCCTAGAAGTGCAAGAGTAGGATTCGGGTCCCAAAATATATGTTTCAATAGCAACCACTCTAAACCAAGAAAACATATCTCCAATCACCTGAAGATAGCCTTACCAATTATGCATCCATGTCACTACCAACAACTCCCATTGTTAGGGTTAGAAAAGCAGATATTTAACAATTAAATGCAGATTTGGTCAATAAAACAAAGAAATAAAACACACAAAAAATTATAGCAAAAACAAGACAACACAAAGAATTTAACGTGGTTCACCCAATTCGGGCTACATCCAAAAAACCACAACCATCCAATGATTTTATTATCCAGTGTAAAAAATAGTACAACCTTGCTAATAATGCCATACTGTAACCCCCATCCAAACCACTTATAACAAGCTTTTAGAAGCTTCCAAAATTAGGGATTTTACAAAGTCAATTTTTTTCTTTTTGGTGATTTTTCCTTTTTCGGTGATGATGCGAAAAAAATGGGAAAAAAAAATCTCAAGGACTGTTTCCCCCGAACCTCGGCAAGGATACATGTCAAGTGTACAATATAGCATGATCAGTCACCACATACCACAACAATCTCCCACTTGGAGACTGATTAGGCTCCACACCAAACACCCACTGAACCATGGTACTGATTCACACATTGCATCATGACTACCATCCTCTTCATGAAGATCACTATATCCTACCAAAGCTCCCACTGAACTGTGATACCGAGCTATACATGGCAACAAGATAAACATCAAACCATCACTGTCAAAAGCATGTGGAATTTCATACATTTCCTCATGATCAAAATTATCATAACATGTACCATGCCACAACTCTAAACCGCTAATCAAGAGTATACCATGACATGATAACAAAACCATCCTACAATCAAGAATCCACTTCTTTGCCAAATGCTCCCACTAAACTGTGATACTGAGAAATCCCATGGCATCATGATGCACATAATCAAAACCACATTTCTATCATAAGCTCACACCAAACTTGTGAATCCAAGCTCTCAATGACACATGATAACAATCCTCTTGAACCATAGATTTTTTGCACCATGTACTTATCTAGCTCTTCTAGGGTTTTTTAAATGAACTAAATGAAATGAACTAAATGCAATGAACTAAATGCAATTAAGTGATCTATATGACTGACTATGAATGCAAAACTAAGATTTAAGCTATGGTGGAAAACACACTATGATATGCAACAAATGAACTAAGAATTAATAAAATGCAAAACAGAAAGAGAAAGGTTGAATCAAAGTGCACCTGGGCAAGATTTGAGGAATCTGGAATAGTCTGAATGCTATCTAAAATTATTGAAAATCAACAATGGGACTCATTTTCCCAAGGTGGGGAATTAGTCTTGCTAGTGGTGAAAAACTGTCGGGAGCAAGTTTCTGACTATTCAGATCCAGAATCTGACAAAAACTAGATTTTCAGTCTTAAGGTGGAACTCATTCGCCAATGGTGGTGAATCAGTCCTCTCCCAAAATTTTGAGAAATCGGGAGACAACTCTGCAACACCACATCTAGAAATGTCTTCTTGTCGGGCTACCGAAGTCAATTCTACAGGAAATGGATAGAAAACCTTCTCCAAGCTTGAAATATGAATGATTTGACTTGAAGCACCTAGTTGACTTGTTGACCACTCTTCAACACCTAAATGCTAATCTGCATACAAAGATTTGCAAACACACATGCAAGAGGGGAAAAATGGTTGAGGGTTAGCAAATAGGGGTTTGCCTTGGTCAAACCTCACTTTGGTAATCAAACCCTTAATAAAATAATGAAATGTAGGAGAATGATAAACAACTAACATGCAAATGCTATCAACTTACCAAACCCTTGTTGATGAAAATATAAAGTATCAATGGATGCTCCAAAGTGCTTGATTTATGCTTTGATTTGATGTTGTAAAGTGCTTGAATGCTTGAATGTGATATGAGATTGAGTGCTTGAATGAATGGGGGGTTAAAATGGATGTAAAAATACTTATTTATACAATCTTGTGCCTTAGTAACCTGTTAATACCTCATCACAGGCTCGCATCAAGTGATTTTGAATAAAAACCTGAAAGGAAATTTAAAATATTTTGAATTTGGAGCCAAGGGGGACTCATTCGCCACCCATGGCGAATGGGTCCCACCTAGGACCTAAAAATGGGTTTCAGGAATTAAGTCACATTTAATGTTTTTTGTCGAGTTTACATTCAAAAATATACTTAATTAAGGCTTATAAGGGCATAAAGGGGTTAAATAAAGCATAAGAAAGGTGTAAATAATGAAGTTGTGCCTAGAAAAGCATGAAATCTTGTTACAAGACTTTACAACACTTCAATATAGGACTTGATTAGTGATGAAAAGCTGATTTTTAGGTGAATTGTAATGAATAGAGTCTAGAAGAGTGTAGAAATCTCTTACAACACTTCACAACATGTTCACAAGACGTCATTATTTGAATTTTAGTACCTAAATATGCATGTTCAAGCCATGTTACGACATAAAATCAGAGCAAAATAGACCAAACATCATGAAGCAAAGCCTAAAAGACCATGAAAATGACAAGGGTCCATTTTTCTATGGTGCACCTCTAAAGCAAGAATATATACCTCTTTTACAGATCTACAATAACATAATTAAAAGCTCCCACTACATCAAAAAAACCTTCAATCTTTTAAGAGAAAGGCATCCCAATACTCTACCCAACCTCAGCTCTGATACCAAATGTTGAAAATTGAGGTGTTTATGTAGCTTAATACTTTGTAAAACTATTATACTTGCTGATCTAAATATGTATTCTTTGTTACAAATTCTTTGTGGGTGATTATCTATGAGACCCACCTCTATGTTACATCCAGTATGTGGACTATTTTAAGTTTAATTATTGATTATGTCTGATGATACAATTGATGATAGGAGATTTAGATATTTGAGTTCATGTGATGATCTAATTATGACAATGCTACATTTAGTACTTGGATTATTTTGAGGTAGGTTATTGTCTATCCCTATTGATACCATTGGTGACATGATATTTAAACATTTAAGTTTATATGAATATTTGATTTTGATTATGTGACATGCTAGTTGACTATGATGATTGATCTAATTTTATGTTGGTTATTGAGTTTATTTAATTTGAATATGGAAGCTTAATGATGAATGAATGAAACAAGTGGGGTGAACCAATCATGTTGCAATTGGATGAGTATGAAAATTATTGTTAATGAAAATAGGATAGGATAGATGGCTAATCATGTTTCAATTATCTTATTGGATCTTTATGTTATGTGAATTATGAAACTTGTGTGAATGCAATGGTTTGATTTTTATATGAATATTATTTACTTGGATGGATTAACATGTTCATCGAGTGTGCAAGTACACTTTCCATGGCCAATGGAAATTGGAGGTGACCCTTGAGAACCCTAAGTAATTTAACCAGTGAAACCAAGCTAAAGTCTATATGGAGAGACTATAGTTTTGTTTTGTAATGTATTTTATTTGTGATGTTATTTTTGAATGTTTGTAAATAGATTTTGATTGCCATGTTAATCCACCTAGGAGATGAGTTGTCCATCCAAGTGGAAAAACTCGGATTTGAACTTTTACGAACTTTTTGGGGATTGAAAATTGATATTTTTTGAGTTTTTTTATGGGTTTAAGGTCCCAAGGGCAGGTACCTATGGGTTAGGTACCTTTTTAGCTCAAAATCATCGGTCAGTCTCAAGATAGGGCACTCTTTTTGAGGCCTTAAAGAGGTTTGACGAAAACAAGGTTTGGGAGGTGGGATGGGGACTAGTCCCTTTCCAATCCCACTTCTCCACGTTGTCTTAGAAGTCTCCCAAGTCCTCACACATGTGTGAGAACACATGGGTAAGTGTGTCTGGGAGGGTGAATGGAAGGTTGACAAATGTCAGCTCCCTATTCAAAGGAATTAAAAATTGAGTTTCTATAAAGAAAACTCAAAAACAAGGGTTAGGGGATTCTTTTGCATTCTTGATTTTGGTTGAATTTTGGGGGATTGAGGAGTTTGAAGAAAAATATTGGAAGAAGAGGAGTGGTGGGCATCCTCAACCCATCTTTCCTTGAGCTTTGTTTTAACGTAGATTCACCACTTTTGTTTCTACTTCTTCATGTTTGTATTTGAAATATTATGTGTAGGTGAAAATATGTGCTTGAAATTTTATCTATTGTGTTTGATTGTATGTTTATTTCAAACTACTCTTGCAGCATATCTTCTTGTGTTTTTTTTTATGTGTTATGTGTTATGGGAAAAAGGGTTGTGTAGGGATAGGCTCACCCAAGTTGGGAAGAGCATCCCTTGTTGGGGATGGTATGGAGTAGGAACCTCCATGGGGAAGTTTAATCCCTCCTTAAGAGGAGAGGCTCAAAAGGGTATGAGTACCCATATGTAATTGTGAAATGGTAGAAATGGTTTTGGTGGTATGGGTTTCGGAGAAAGAGAAGATATTAAAGAAGGATATCATGCGAAATGATGGGAGTATGATATTGACTTGTTCTTGTTGCTAATATTATAAGCCCCCATATGGAGTGTGTAGTCCACCCCCATCCCCCACTTTGGATTCTTGAGGGAATCCTAAAGTTATGTGAAAATCCCTTTGGTGGGTGTGAAAATAATCTTATGTGTATCATGTTGTGTGTAAATATTGTTTTTCTTGGGTTTGTGTGCATCGGGTTCCCTCGGTTGCCTCCTAGCTCGGGGGTGGTTGGTTTTCCAACCAAAGGTTGGGAGGTGAGCACTGCCTTGGCTATGGAGAGATTTTTGTGTTTTGTGTAGGTTGGAAAAAGTTATGAAAATTATTTCAAGATTGAAGAGGGTCACCTATTTGTCATATCATTATGTTTATATGGTGAAGATAACCTCACAAAAATGTAACTACCCTTATTGTTAGATGTGGGAGAAAAACATGTGTGTAATAGTAAGGTGTATATTTGCATGATGTTGTGATTCTATAACTAGGGAAACACTTTTTAAATCAATTTCTTTATCCTTTCATCAAGGAAAATGTGCATTTCCTTTTGAATGAGTAAATGTTAATTTGAAAATTAAGTTACTATATTTCATTTGTTGGCCTAAAGGAGTATGAAGTATTCTATGGTGGAACATATATGAGTAGCTTGGTAGCTTTCATGTTGCTGATTTGTAAATGGCATATCTTATGTTTTCTAGGAACAATGCACTTGTCTTGCAAGAAGGATAAAGGGGGTTATTCTAAATCTAGAGAGTAGAACTTAATATTCTGTCAAAATGAAAGTAAATCAATAAATGAGTGCATGTAAGAATAATTTCATTATTTTGATCCTGAATACGTTGTCTTCCTTTCATTGCAGAAAAAAAAAAGTAAGGAAAGGAAACTAGAGTTATTAATGTAGTTTACTGTTCAAAATAATAATAATAATAATGTGTTGTTTGAAATAGACTACTTGAATATATGTCCAAAGAAAAGAAAATATGTAGATTACTTTGAAAAAAGAAAACATCATTCCATTAGCAAGTCTTACATTTCATGTGTAACATGGTGACTGTCTGCCTTGTGCATTTCATTTATGAACTTCTGAACATATCATTTTCATGCATTTTACATTTGGGTGAACAAAATGTTAAAATATTCAAGTCAGAATATACCATACTACCTATAAAATTTTGCACATGTTCAAATCATCTATGCATTATGATTTATGGGAATACACTATTCTATACCTAAATGTTTATACTTCCTGTTACAGATATTCATGTAAACTTGTAGTATAGGGTGTGTTCGCTCATCTTGAATATTTTCCTACATTTTGTAATTTTCTTTTACTCTAGTTACACCAGAACAAGCTGCTCTTGGAAACATAGGAAAACAATATTGTTTTAAAGCTGTAGCATATGAATACCTTTAGATTATCATGTGTATCATGTTTTTGGACATCTTAACAGTAGTATGGAAATATAATTATAAGCACTCAAATGTGTGTGTTGAATGCAACGTAATACTCCCTATAGAAATCTCAAGAGTATGAACTATAGAATAAATGAAATAGTAAAGGAATAAAATTTAGTGAGATTGTTATGTTAACAATCTAAGCTATGAATTTTAAGGCTAAGTATTGATTTCTAATCGGCCCATCTTAGCCCCATCCTAATCCTTACTTGGTGATAGAGAGTCAGTGACCCTCAACCTACAATACATGAATTGAATAAATCGATCTGTAGTTTTTTGCACAAATTCAATGGGTGGAAAAAAAATAATAATAATAATGAAACGAATAGATAATGAGATAAAACTAATACTTGCACAGAATTGGCTAGTCATACAAACTTATTTTCCATCTGGTGTAGTGGACGACGTAGGGGATGACTGCATAGTGGAAATGCGCCTAAGTTATAAAGTGGTTGCATGGTTGGACAATTTATAAGTTCAGTTCTCATCACTAGAGTTGTAGTTAAATAATATCATGTATTCTGGTTAGGCCCAATGTCTGTAGAGACAGGTCGATGTGCTTGCCACGAGTTACCTTCCTTTGAAGTTGGTCGTTCATTTTACAAGAAAACATCATGTCGTAGGCTGCATTGACATTCAAAATATGTGCCCTCTATCACGCCTCTAGTAGGCATCGCTTTCATCTGAGATGTCAACACTATCTCAAGGACTATAGCTTGCGTAGGAAATTAGATCATTCCCGATGGAGAAACCTAAACAATATCTTCTTCTTTTTTCTCCTGATTGCACACCCATCTAAATGTTCCACCAATGGTAATGTATCCTACTTGCTTGTTTAGGATTTGGTCATACGCCTAGTGGAGTGTTCGCTGCTGCAAGGCCCCAATTAATGTAACCACCAGTTTCACTGAACCTAGTCGTTGGCTGGCTGCACTCCCTAAAAAACTGGGAAGAATAGGGGTTGGATCTATTGAACAAAACAAAATCTATATAGTCAAATATATTTCTATAGGGTACGCTAACAGTCGGGGCAGATTAAAATGTCTTAGGTTTGTTACATCTTTCTGAATTGTGTCATATTTTTCCCTAATAACATCCCTATCTTTATTAATAGTGTTGTTCATCTTCCAGAGTATTGGGGTGACGCACACAGTAGTATGTGGTTTCCTATTCGCTGAACAGTTTCCTCTTTTTCGTACATGCTTCTGAATTGGCATAGTAGATATGACATGAAGACAGATTATAATATGGTATGTGAGAAAATTGGCGTAGTAGATATGCTTCTTTGAAATGGAGGTCAAATGTTATAAAACATAGTTAATTGAATACTATCATGTTGGATACCACCAATCGTGATGCACAGGTAGCGAGGAAAATATTAACCAATAACTGATGTATTATATAAATCATTTTAACACCATTTGCATAGATGCCAGCATTTGAAATTTTTCACTATCGCTAATATGCCCAGCTCTGAATCTTTCTTTTTACCATAGAATATATATAAATTTCACTCACAGTAACTCCGACACCTAGACCATTTCGATCAAATACAATAAAAGCATATTATGGCTCTTACATGTATATTCTGGCTTGATGTTGGACGCATCAGAAGTCATAAGGTTACTACGAAGTTTTTTTTTTAAAAGCGAACAATTACTCATTCTCTACTGACGCACTCTATGTGTTCAAGTCAGTATTGTTCCACTTAATGTTATTCCCCTTTCTTTGAACGTGGAATGCATAATATTGTCTTATTAACGTTAACCTGACTTCCATCACATATGTGCATAAAACTAAAATGTGAGTAAATATCATTCAACCGTTCTTCCATGTTTCCATGTCGTCCACTCATGAGAATTACCCTTAAGCATTTAAAATTTAAAAAAAAACAGCGTGGGGATACCTTCATTATAATTCTCCTTGAGTAAATGAGAGAAGAATATGTTCCCTTATTCTTAAAAGAGAATCTAAGATTATAAAAACCAGGGAAAAGATTATTAGTTAATATATACTCTTTAAAAGAGAGTTAAAGGCTTTTTATTCGAATTCTTCTTTCTTTTCTCTTTTAAGGGAAAAATAATATTATGTAACATGTAAATGAAATATTATATATGATTACTGGTATTTAAGGAAATTAACAATAAGTAAAATGTAAAGGAATTTAAAAGGTATTTATTTGTATAATTTATTTTATTTATTTAATAGCTTTGAAATTTATTTTTATAGTATATATAATTAAATTAATAACGATTAAGTAATGATAATAATAAATAAATTTAAATAGAATTCTAATAATTAACTTGTGAACTGTAATTGTTTTATTCACTCTCATATTTAATTTTTCAAGTCAAAATTTTTTAATGAAGATCTCAACAATGTTGTCAAGATGGTTTCACGGGTAGAGCTTACAACTAAAACAATGTTTCATCAATTAATCCTCACTTATATCCTGTAGTTACTCATACTCAAATGTTGGGCCCTGACTTTTCACATGATCATTTGAGGGTATGGGTGATGGTCTCCACACATACCCGCTCGTCTTTATACCAAACTCTTGCCCTTGGATGACGTGTCATTGATCTCCTTGCAAAAGGGAAATGTCATCCGTTGAGTGTAATACATCATCATGTTGTGCATGGTTAGTGTAACAATAGAAAATTTGCAAGCATGTGTTAAAAAAAAAAATAGTTGTGTTTTTCCTTGGAGTAAATTTACGGCATCACATTTTGGTATTAGAGCCTAGGTTCTAACTCTGGAAACTTTGGGCATTGTTTGGGTCTCACAATACGAAATTTTGGTGTCGTATGTATGAGAGTTATATCTTGCAATTGTCCGATAGATTATCATTAGAAATTCAACTCTTGAACATAAAACAACATTATGGGTAGCTTTAAGGGAACCAATTAGGGAGGCTGGATCCTCAGGAGATCAGAAACCAATATTGCAAGTTAAATCAATATGTGCTCATAGTTGGTCGACTTTAAATGATCAAAACATGCCTTGATATACACCTAATTGTGGCTTCTCATACCAACTAGGGCAAAGGAAATCTAGTCATCAAAGAGGAAAAATACTGCCAATTCTTCTTCTTCTTCCCCACGGGAGACTTGATTGAAGTCACCTAGACACTATGTTGTGAAAACTTATGCAACTTATGAAATTCTTATTATCATTTCATTATTTTGACTTTATTTACTTAATCATTACTTACTTTCTTATGTATTTGATTGTTTGAAATGGTTAAAGTCATTTGACCTATTGGACTTCAAAATTGTCCTTTTTCCTCAAGGACTATTTCAATTTGACTTATGGTTTGAATTTTGAAATTGTTTCATGGTGGCCACTATTGAAATTTTTATTGTCATATTTAAGATTTCATTGATTAGTTTTGATTGGAAATTTTATTGCTTTATTGGAATTCCCTTGTTTTGAGGATTGTAACAACATTGTTGGTTTGGTATTTGCATAAGTAATATGAGTAACTATGAGTCTTTCACACTCTTGGGGGAAAGTACATATTTGAATCAAATAAGGAAGAATAGTGGGTTGATTTAGAAATGGGTCCATAGCTAGTAGTCACACTAGGGCCATAATGGACAAGGGATTCTAAGACCCATTGAAGAAAATATAATACATTTAAAGAAATTTGGGCATCATGTCATATAAGGATTTTCATTATATAAATATTACAAACTTAGATGCTACGTGTAAGATTACGTGAGACTAGGGTATCTTTAATAATCAAAAGGAAGGACACATGGATAATGGAAATTCATTTTGAATGGGCTTGGACTGGATCCTCTCTAGTAACCCTAGAATTTAGTCTCAAATAGGAGTTGCCTATGTTTAATTAATGAATAAGGTCGATACAATATTTTCACCTTGTAGAGATACTTCTAACTACTTAATTGAACCCTAGGCAATAATGTTAAGGTGTTCAATCTCATTTATGTGAACTATGAAAGATGGTGTTCATGACCACCACTCGATGGACAAGAAGTAAAGGGGTTTCTGATTTTATTATGACCCCCTAAAAATACATATTTCTTAACCAATAAACCTACTCAAAACTAGTATTGGAGGTGGTGTACTCACTATTTCAACATATGAGTAAGAATACTTTCATGATATTTTTGATGATATCAATTTCTTATATAGGATGTGTTTCAACCATGTTTATTTGTAAGTATGTAAAATATGCATGATGTTTAAAACCTTTAAATAGTGAATTTGTAAGTCTAGTGTGAAGTCTTAACTGTTGTAGCCAAGAGTTTACACCTAATTTAGAAATGTCATTTCTTGGTGTTAGAGATGTGGGAAGATATGTTAACAAGACGAATGTGGAAACGAGCCAAGAATACAAATACTGCAGATGTACCCATGATTAGAGTTAAGAAGAGGCCACCAATTGAAGAACCAGAAATTTCTGATACAGAAACCCTAGCTATGGCTATAAAGCGATTGAAGCAAGAAAAGGATAAGAGAAAGACATCTCATGGGAAAACACCCCCTAGGTCAACACCCACCTATACAAAGGAAGAAGACATAGTTGTCTTAGATAATGAGGCATAAATGAAATAATGTCACTTTAATACAAGTTGTGGCTAAACTGGGCATTCGAGACTAAACTAGTCCATAATAAATGAATTCTTCATGATTTTTCATGAGTACATGCTACTTTGTTTCATAATATTTTTCTATGTATGGAATTTTATTACTTATATAACTATCACCTTGTTATGCATATGTGTGAGTGGTATTTGATTACATCTTATTCTTATAATTATTACTAAGAGAACTTTGAATATACAAGGATTGTAACATACTAATAATGTGTATGTAAATTAGGTTTGTTTCTTTCAATGAAATAAATTATAATGGTCCATGGTAAATAGACGAAAGACCCATCAAAGATGGACATGGAGATGACCAAGTTGGAATTTCCTTAGATATAGATTTCAATGAATAATCATTAGTATGATAAAAGTTGGAAAGTACCCATCATTGAGTGGAGTGGCCAATTGTGTTTTCATGTCCTATATGAGTAGGTAGGAAGTTTTAGAACTAAATAGTTAAACTTTGTTAGATATGTGGATATCATGTGAGTATCTCCTTAAGGGGATTAAAATTAGTGGAATGATTATATGGATAATATTGAAGTGGGTTCTTCAAGTCATACTTTAAGCAATGCCTTAGTGAAATTTGGATCAATGAAGTAATAGTAGTTATTAAACTTTGCACTAATCCTCCTTATCATATAATTCTCTTCTAAGATTGTAATGTAGGTAGTACATTCATATTGTATGTGCATTATTATGAATGGATGTGATCGTAAATTAGATATAGTGGGAAATTGGTAACTAATGAAAGAAAAATGTTTGAATTTCGGTATAATGGTTTAAGAGGAATATGGATGAACCCCATAATTCAGGACAACAGGGGTGCTCAATTCAAGGAATGATACATGGAATTATCGCAACATGTGAATCATATTTAAAATGAAAGGTTTTTGGTAGAGCAAGCCATTAGAAGCCTAAACACCATCATTTGTAGCAAAGGGGACTCGAAGGCCACTTCATAGGAATCACCAAGAATTCCATAGGCTCCATCCAAGGTCACAAGGGCTACCAAAACAACAACAAAGGCAAGGTTAGCGAACAAATTGTTAAAAAGGCACACCCAGAAGTCGCTTAAAGGTAGGTCAAGCAACGACTATCCAAATAGATCATAGGCCCCATGAGCAAGGTGTGGGTCTAGTAGGAACACAACAAGTTTCTAAGGGAACCCTCGATATGGATAAACCCAAGTCATCTCAAGCTTATCAGGTGCAGTCAATTCAAGTAAAATTCAATTATTCTTGCTTCTCATGTGGGGAAGTGGGACATAAAACTATAGAATGTGCATGTAGGACAAACATAAGCATGAAATGCTTATGAAAGAAATTGGTGGGGGTAATTCCTTCCTCACCACATGAAAACTTCCAGGAGGAAGTTCATTCCTAGAGGGGGAGGATGTGAGACCCACCTCTATGTTACATCCAGTATGTGGACTATTTTAAGTTTAATTATTGATTATGTCTGATGATACAATTGATGATAGGAGATTTAGACATTTGAGTTCATGTGATGATCTAATTATGACAATGCTACATCTAGTACTTGGATTATTTTGAGGTAGGTTATTGTCTATCCCTATTGATACCATTGGTGACATGATATTTAAACATTTAGGTTCATATGAATATTTGATTTTGATTATGTGGCATGCTAGTTGACTATGATGATTGATCTAATTTTATGTTGGTTATTGAGTTTATTTAATTTGAATATGGAAGCTTAATGATGAATGAATGAAACAAGTGGGGTGAACCAATCATGTTGCAATTGGATGAGTATGAAAATTATTGTTAATGAAAATAGGATAGGATAGATGGCTAATCATGTTTCAATTATCTTATTGGATCTTTATGTTATGTGAATTATGAAACTTGTGTGAATGCAATGGTTTGATTTTTATATGAATATTATTTACTTGGATGGATTAACATGTTCATCGAGTGTGCAGGTACACTTTCCATGGCCAATGGAAATTGGAGGTGACCCTCGAGAACCCTAAGTAATTTAACCAGTGAAACCAAGCTAAAGTCTATATGGAGAGACTATAGTTTTGTTTTGTAATGTATTTTATTTGTGATGTTATTTTTGAATGTTTGTAAATTGATTTTGATTGCCATGTTAATCCACCTAGGAGATGAGTTGTCCATCCAAGTGGAAAAACTCGGATTTGAACTTTTAAGAACTTTTTGGGGATTGAAAATTGATATTTTTTAAGTGTTTTATGGGTTTAAGGTCCCTAGGGTAGGTACCTATGGGTTAGGTACCTTTTTAGCTCAAAATCATGGGTCAGTCTCAAGATAGGGCACTCTTTTTGAGGCCTTAAAGAGGTTCGACGAAAAAAAGGTTTGGGAGGTGGGATGGGGACTAGTCCCTTTCCAATCTCACTTCTCCATGTTTTCTTGGAAGTCTCCCAAGTCATCACACATGTGTGAGAACACATGGGTGAGTGTGCCTGGGAGGGTGAATGGAAGGTTGACAAATGTCAGCTCCCTATTCAAAGGAATTAAAACTTGAGTTTCTATAAAGCAAACTCAAAAACAAGGGTTAGGGGATTCTTTTGCATTCTTGATTTTGGTTGAATTTTGGGGGAGTGAGGAGTTTGAAGAAAAATCTTTGAAGAAGAGGAGTGGTGGGGATCCTCAACCCATCTTTCCTTGAGCTTGGTTTTAAGGTAGATTCACCACTTCTATTTCTAGTTCTTCATTTTTGTATTTGAAAGATTATATGTGTAGGTAAAAATATGTGCTTGAAATTTTATCTATTGTGTTTGATTGTATGTTTATTTCAAATTTCTCTTGGAGCATATCTTCTTGTGTTTTTTTTATGTATTATGTGCTATGGGAAAAAGGGTTGTGTAGGGATAGGCTCACCCAAGTTGGGAAGAGCATCCCTTGTTGGGGATGGTATGGAGTAGGAACCTCCATGGGGAAGTTTAATCCCTCCTTAAGAGGAGAGGCTCAAAATGGTATGAGTACCCATATGTAATTGTGAAATAGTAGAAATGGTTCTGGTGGTATGGGTTTCAGAGAAAGAGAAGATATTAAAGAAGGATATCATGCGAAATGATGGGAGTATGATATTGACTTGTTCTTGTTGCTAATATTATAAGCCCCCATATGGAGTGTGTAGTCCACCCCCATCCCCCACTTTGAATTCTTGAGGGAATCCTAAAGTTATGTGAAAATCCCTTTGGTAGGTGTGAAAATAATCTTATGTGTATCATGTTGTGTGTAAATATTGTTTTTCTTGGGTTTGTGTGTACCCAGTTCCCTCGGTTACCTCCTAGCCCGGGAGTGGTTGGTTTTCCAACCAAAGGTTAGGATGTGAGCACTACCTTGGCTATGGAGAGATTTTTGTGTTTTGTGTAGGTTGGAAAAAGTTATAAAAATTATTTCAAGATTGAAGAGGGTCACCTATTTGTCATATCATTATGTTTATGAGGTGAATATAACCTCACAAAAATGTAACTACCCTTATTGTTAGATGTGGGAGAAAAGCATGTATGTGTAATAGTAAGGTGTATATTTGCATGATGTTATGATTCTATAACTAGGGAAACACTTTTTAAATCAATTTCTTTATCCTTTCATCTAGGAGAATATGCATTTCATTTTGAATGAGTAAATGTTAATTTGAAAATTAAGTTACTATATTTCATTTGTTGGCCTAAAGGAGTATGAAGTATTCTATGGTGAAACATATATGAGTAGCTTGGTAGCTTTCATGTTGCTGATTTGTAAATGGCATATCTTATGTTTTCTGGGAATAATGCACTTGTCTTGCAAGAAGGATAAAGGGGGTTATTCTAAATCTAGAGAGTAGAACTTAATATTCTGTCAAAATGAAAGTAAATCAATAAATGAGTGCATGTAAGAATAATTTCATTATTTTGATCCTAAATCCCTTGTCTTCCTTTCATTGCAGAGAAAAAAAAAAGTAAGGAAGGGAAACTAGAGTTATTAATGTAGTTTACTGTTCAAAATAATAATAATAATAATGTGTTGTTTGAAACAAACTACTTGAATAAATGTCCAAAGAAAAGAAAATATGTAGATTACTTTGAAAAAAGAAAACACCATTCCATTAGCAAGTCTTACATTTCATGTGTAACATGGTGACTGTCTGCCTTGTACATTTCATTTATGAACTTATGAACATATCATTTTTAGGAATTTTACATTTGGGTGAACAAAATGTTAAAATATTCCAATCAGAATATACCATACTACCTATAAAATTTTGCACATGTTCAAATCATCTGTGCATTATGATTTATGGGAATACACTATTCTATACCTAAATGTTTTTACTTCCTGTTACAGATATTCATGTAAACTTGTAGTATAGGGTGTGTTTGCTCATCTTGAATATTTTCCTACATTTTGTAATTTTCTTTTACTCTAGGTACACTAGAACAAACTGCTCTTGGAAACATAAGAAAATAATATTGTTTTAAAGGTGTAGCATATGAATACCTTTAGATTATCATGTGTATCACGTTTTTGGACATCTTAACAGTAGTATGGAAATACAATTATAAGCACTCAGATGTGTGTTTTGAATGCAATGTAATACTCCCTATAGAAATCTCAAGAGTGTGAACTAAAGAATAAATGTAGTAAAGGAATAAAATTTAGTGAGATTTTTACGTTAACAATCTGAGCTATTAATTTTAAGGCTAAGTATTGATTTCTAATCGGCCCATCTTAGCCCCATCCTAATCCTTACTTGGTGATAGAGAGACTGTGACCCTCAACCTGCAATATAGGAATTGAATAAATCGATCTGTAGTTTTCTGCACAAATTCAATGGGTGGAAAAAAAAAATGAAACGAATAGATAATGAGATAAAAGTAATACCTGCACAGAATTGGTTGGTCATACAAACTTATTTTCCATCTGGTGTAGTGGACAACGTAGGGAATGACTGCATAGTGGAAATGCACCTAAGTTATCAAGTGGTTGCATGGTTGGGAAATTTATAAGTTTAGTTCTCATCGCTAGATTTGTAGTTAAATAATATCATGTATTCTGGTTAGGCCCAATGTCTGTAGAGACAGGTCGATGTGCTTACCACGAGTTATCTTCCTTTGAAGTTGGTCGTTCATTTTAAAAGAAAACATCATTTTGTAGGCTGCATTGACATTCAAAATATGTGCCCTCTATCACGCCTCTAGTAGGCATCGCTTTCATCTGAGATGTCAACACTATCTCAAGGACTGTAGCTTGCGTAGGAAATTAGATCATTCCTGATGGAGAAACCTGAAAAATGTCTTCTTTTTTTTTGCTCTTGATTGCACACCCATCTAAATGTTCCACCAATGGTAATGTATCCTACTTGCTTGTTTAGGATTTGGTCATACGCCTAGTGGAGTGTTCGCTGCTGCAAGGCCCCAATTAATGTAACCACCAGTTTCACTGAACCTAGTCGTTGGCTGGCTGCACTCCCTAAAAAACTGGGAAGAATAGGGGTTGGATCTATTGAACAAAACAAAATCTATATAGTCAAATATATTTGTATAGGGTACACTGACAATTAGGGAAGATTAAATTGTCTTAGGTTTGTTACATCTTTCTGAATTGTGTCATATTTTTCCCTAATAACATCCCTATCTTTATTAATAGTGTTGTTCATCTTCCAGAGTATTGGGGTGACGCACACAGTAGTATGTGGTTTCCTATTCGCTGAACAGTTTCCTCTTTTTCGTACATGCTTCTGAATTGGCATAGTAGATATGACATGAAGACAGATTATAATATGGTATGTGAGAAAATTGGCGTAGTAGATATGCTTCTTTGAAATGGAGGTCAAATGTTATAAAACATAGTTAATTGAATACTATCATGTTGGATACCACCAATCGTGATGCACAGGTAGCGAGGAAAATATTAACCAATAACTGATGTATTATATAAATCATTTTAACACCATTTGCATAGATGCCAGCATTTGAAATTTTTCACTATCGCTAATATGCCCAGCTCTGAATCTTTCTTTTTACCATAGAATATATATAAATTTCACTCACAGTAACTCCGACACCTAGACCATTTCGATCAAATACAATAAAAGCATATTATGGCTCTTACATGTATATTCTGGCTTGATGTTGGACGCATCAGAAGTCATAAGGTTACTACGAAGTTTTTTTTTTAAAAGCGAACAATTACTCATTCTCTACTGACGCACTCTATGTGTTCAAGTCAGTATTGTTCCACTTAATGTTATTCCCCTTTCTTTGAACGTGGAATGCATAATATTGTCTTATTAACGTTAACCTGACTTCCATCACATATGTGCATAAAACTAAAATGTGAGTAAATATCATTCAACCGTTCTTCCATGTTTCCATGTCGTCCACTCATGAGAATTACCCTTAAGCATTTAAAATTTAAAAAAAAACAGCGTGGGGATACCTTCATTATAATTCTCCTTGAGTAAATGAGAGAAGAATATGTTCCCTTATTCTTAAAAGAGAATCTAAGATTATAAAAACCAAGGAAAAGATTATTAGTTAATATATACTCTTTAAAAGAGAGTTAAAGGCTTTTTATTCGAATTCTTCTTTCTTTTCTCTTTTAAGGGAAAAATAATATTATGTAACATGTAAATGAATATTATATATGATTATTGGTATTTAAGGAAATTAACAATAAGTAAAATGTAAAGGAATTTAAAAGGTATTTATTTGTATAATTTATTTTATTTATTTAATAGCTTTGAAATTTATTTTTAGAGTATATATAATTAAATTAATAACAATTAAGTAATGATAATAATAAATAAATTTAAATAGAATTCTAATAATTAACTTGTAAACTGTAATTATTTTATTCACTCTCATATTTAATTTTTCAAGTCAAAATTTTTTAATGAAGATCTCAACAATGTTGTCAAGATGGTTTCACGGGTAGAGCTTACAACTACAACAATGTTTCATCAATTAATCCTCACTTATATACTATAGTTACTCATACTCAAATGTTGGGCCCTGACTTTTCACATGATCATTTGAGGGTATGGGTGATGGTCTCCACACATACCCGCTCGTCTTTATACCAAACTCTTGCCCTTGGATGACGTGTCATTGATCTCCTTGCAAAAGGGCAATGTCATCCGTTGAGTGTAATACATCATCATGTTGTGCATGGTTAGTGTAACAATAGAAAATTTGCAAGCATGTGTTAAAAAAAATAAAAATGTTGTGTTTTTCCTTGGAGTAAATTTATGGCATCACATTATCTAATTAATTCATTTTATCATTTGTAGAATGAAGACAAAATGTTGTAGAAGAATTAGATAGAATATTAGAAGATACACAACATATACCATGGAGAAACCCTTTCAAGAAAAAACTCCACCAAGAATCAATGTATTATTTAATCTCTTAAGTAGATTACAATAATTCTAATCCTTCCTTGAGATGCTTCTTCTTTCTTCAACAAATCTTCTTCACAACTTGCAATAAAACTGATACAAACTCTCTTCAACTTACTTGAGATATTTAGGCAATAAACAACTTTGTAAACTCCAAAAGAGTTACAATTACAAAGCTCAATCCCTATCTACTAAAAGGTACGCCTATCTCTTTCAAGTAGAGTTTAACCATGAAGAATAAAGTCAAATCATCTCCTTCGCCACTAGTGGCGAATCAGTCTTAAGGTGGGACTCATTCACCACTGGTGGTGAAACAGTCCTCTCTAGCTTCACAAATGGAGCTTGATTATCTTCCTGATTTAGAGGTTTTGTTTTAAGTTGTGTATAGATCCTTATAAGTGAATGCATAATTGATTTGAATTCATCACTTTTCTTTTGAAATTTGAGACCTTTATTGCACAAACATCATTTTCTAAATGGACTACCAATTGACCTCATGTATACTACACAAATGTATGCAAAAAATAGACCAAAATTTTCCCTAATTTACCTTCCACACATCTTCGGCATACCCATTGCACACCAAAGTGTGATTTCTAGTTTTAAATTGATTTTAGATGTGCTCTTATTATGAAAGGCCTTATGTTAGACTATATATTTAAGTTGCTAAATTTTTGTATAATTAGATCTTCATTTATAATATTTAATTTTGAATAAAATTGAATATTAATGATTTTTCATTTTTGAAACATTTTCAAATTTTTTAAAAAATATTGCATTCTTTTATGTTTTAAATATATTAATTTAGAAACATATTTTTATATGTAATAATAAATTTATAATTTTTTTATTTTATTTAAGCATGTGGTGAAACCTACTCTAATGAAATCTTCCATTTCTTATTTTCTACCAAGCATAATAGCTAGTTTATAGAACACTATTATGTGCTTCTACAAATTTAAAATAAATTGAGTGCACTATTCTTACTATCTCCCAATGCACTAAAATGAGTCATACTTTTCCAAATGTTCAGGTATATAATCTTTACATCAACTTATATTAGCTAACCAGCAGATCAACAATTTATTACATAGACATATTATAAAATGAAAAGATTGAATTAATCAATATATACTATGAAATGAAAATGTTGAAGCTAATTCATTGATCCATAGAAGACAATGGTAACCAACCATGTGCATATTTTAGGTTTACAAGGAAAATAATTTTTACGCCAAAGTCGTGTCCCTATATGAACTTTCCAAGTTCATTTTCTCCTTCAACGGTTGAAACATAACAAGAGGCCCTGGTTGACAGTGAAACAAATCTCAGTCGTCCATCATTTTTTGCCATGTTTTGGCTGTTTTTCACCATTTTTTGACTATTTTTCCCTGCCGCTACCATTTTTCCTACCGAATCTTAGTCGTTCATCATTTTTTATCATTTTTTCGGCTGTTTGCCGTCGATTTTCACTGCTTTCCCTGTTGCTTTTTTGTTGCTTTCCCTGCTGCTCCTCCATCTCCAATTTGGCAAGCTGGAACCTGAAAATAATGCTTTGACGAGGGTTTTAGAGTATGTTTATTAAAATGAAAATTACGCCTTACATCCTAATCATGAAATTATATTTTAACATTATGGCATCCTTTACCCTATGTATAATTTTTGGATTTTTTTTTTTCATTTTTTCATTTTTTATTTTTCGTTCTGGGGCATTTAAATGAAAATGGGAGCAATAGAGGCATTTAAATGAAAATAGGGATTTAAAAATTATTTTCTAGCAAACTTCACTCATTTTGTGCATGTAATCACAAAAGTTTTTTAATTATAAATATTTAAATTTTAGCTATTTTGATGTATTAGAAATTATTAGCTATAAATATAATCTAATTAATATATAATATATTTTTTATATAGTATTTTATATTTTAATAAATTAAAAAATATTTCACATATTAATTATATATTATGTCTATATTTAATTACTACTTTTTATAAATAAAATATATACTATATAGAATATTTATATTTAATATTACATTATTATATAAATAAATATAATTTATATTTTTAATAAATTTAATATAATTTTAAATAATACATTTAACAAATATTAAACATATAAAATATTAAATATTTTAATTAGTATTATATGTAAAAAATATAACGTACATTGTATATCTTAAATTATATTTAGATCTAATAATATTTATTATGTATAACATAATCTATAATAATAAATATAATTCATAATGCTATATTAGTTTTATATAATAAATAATTTAGTTTATAATATATAATGCTATATTATATAACAATATAATAGTTAATGTGTTTTCTCTGGATGGCCTTTGGTGCCTTGTATTGATGGGACATCACCCTTGTTTTTGTTGCTTTTTATATCAAAAACAATATAATAGTTAATACAATAGTTAATACATAAATAATAAATATAATAGATTACTATAATAATGACATAAATAATACATATTTATATAATAATATAATAGTTTTTGAAAGAGGAAAAAATGGGTTTTACAGGGACCCAAAACCACAAAGTTTACATACAAAAGATAAGATCGTCAAAGTTAGCATAAAACAAAAAGGTTGTGAAGAAAACAACATAAAGACAAAGCCACAGCCATCAAAAAAGCCAGCAAGGGCCATGGAAAAGACCCAAAAAGACCAGACAAATTGCTAGCAGCTAAACTTGGGACTTTAAAGTTTCTACAGTCTCAGCTTCTAAGTCATTCATATCCTTGACCCCCCTCTTTAAGATCTGGACCCCCTGGGTATAAGGAGGCGCTTTCCTCTTGAGGTTGGCATGAGTTCTTTTTGATATACTTTGGTCCTCATTCTTGCTTTTATCCTTGTCCTCTTCCAGATCAACAACCAGTGAGCCCTGTTGTGATTTCTCCAACTTTTCAAACATTGCATTGATGATTATGGCATTGTGCCTAGCCATTTTATGGTTTTGTTCCACAACAGTTTTCATAATATTTTTTATTTTGACAATCTCAGCTTCCAAAGCCTTGTACTTGTCCTCAATATCATCTTCTCCTATTCCAGTATTGTTCTTTTTCCATTTTCCTTCTTCATTGCTAAGAGTGGACAACTTTAGTTCCAGTTCCACTAGCTTGCTATTAAGAACCCCATTTCTATGATTAAGATCATTAATTTCTTGATAGGCCCATTTCTAAACCCTGAAAATGTCACCAATGCCACTTCTAGCAGAGGAAAGAATGTCTCCAGACTGAACCTGGTCTAAAATGAGGTTAACATCATCCAGATTCAATGAGCTAGGAAATCTGGTATCATCAACTCTAAAAGAGGCAGAAGGGGTAGATACAGAGTTTCTGCTATCTTCAGGGTTCTTAGTTTTTTCCTCCAAAGAGTCAGTAGAGTAAGAAACCAACTTATTGGCAGGGGAGCCCTTGAGGGTGGGATTATTTAAGGGACCCAGGCAATCAAGGAGGATCTCAAGGTTAGCTTTAGCAAGCTGGGGTTTACTAAGCTAAGTTTTCTTACCAGACAGCACAGGAGGTGGGTGGGCTTCAACAATTCTCTCCTAGTTAGGCTGATTCTCTGAACCACCACTATCTGTTTTATAGTCTTCAAATGACGTGGAGGCAATATGTTTGGATAAATCCAACATGCTTTGATAGTGTTCATATATTAACCTAATAAGACCAGGATGAAGAATAGGGTATCTCCTATGATTTTTCTTGTGGTCCTCAAGGCTATTACTCAACTAATAGAACAGATAATGAGGCAGAGAAATATATACCTTATGGCGGAAGTGGTTAAGGATAGCAAAGTGATGACCATAAACTCTATTGAATCTCACGTCTAGAGTAATATACTCCATTATGACACAAAGCACCTTTCTCCACAGTGCCTTGATGGTGTCAATTTCAAAGTAGTTGTTGGAAATTTTGACTAGTTTCAATCTCTCTTTTTCCTTCTTAGGGAATTTAATTACTGCCTCATTAGAAAACCTTCTGTCGTGATAAAAATTCACACCCTCAATGGACATTCCAGTCACCCCTCCAATTATTTTCTCATCCAGCTTCACCTTTCTCCCAAAGAGAATTATTTCTCCATTGTTCCCATTCTTCTCAAAATAGTTCGTAGCCATAGTATCAGGCCCATGATTTTTTTCCAGAAATGGAACTAGTCCACCTCTCACAACCTGTTTCTAGACCTTATCATTCCTAGTGGGGTAAAAGCACAAAGTTATGTCACACTTTCAGCCAACTTATCAGCACAACTGAATTTAAGTATTTCTAACTAAAAATCAATTTTGGTCAAACATATGATCTAGTACAATTCATTCTAGCTAAGTTAGACACTTCTACAAATTTTTCAACTAAAATTGTTGGCTAAAAATATATGGAGCACCACTTTGAGTCCAATTTACCAAAAAAAAAATATATTTGAAAAGCTTGAAGTTTCAATAACTCATACTAATGTAAATAATATTTTTAAAAAATATAAAAAATACCCTTTTGTAGATCCATAAGTCTAGTTTTCAAAATAATATGTATTTTAATAGTTTGATTATTATTTATATTTTATATTTTATTTTTACTTAAAGTAGGTTATCAACACAAAATATTAGGTTCATTACGATGCCAAGGAAAAATACTAAAACTTATTAAAATAAATTAAAAAAAATATGATGCACTAGATAAAAGAATTTATTTCAAGATGGTATAATTTTCTTTCCATTTTAGATAAATATTTAATATGAAAGTTGACATCCCATGGAAACAACTATTTTTCGATTCACACACATTTTCATATTTATTTAAAAATATATATTTATCAAAATTGGGAAAAAAATATATCCATGCACTAAAGTTTCAAGTTATAAATACACACAAAAAATTTGAAAGAAAAAAAAAATTTACTATAAAAAGTTTGACGTCCCATGGAACTTCATTTTACAGCATTTTATCAGCAACTAAATTATATTGTTAATTTATTAAAAACTAGTTTAAAATTTTTAATTTTTTTTAAAAAAAATACAAACATTAAATATACTAAAAACACATATTTTACTAGTTTACATCATTTCAAAATTCAAAACATCTATGCCACTTTTTAGTGATTCAAGTTTAGAAGTTGGATCAGTGTTGGTTGTTTCCTTTATAAAGTGTGACACAACTTTGTGCTTTTACCCAGTGTGCACCTCGTAGCTTTTAGGCTCAACTCTTTTCCTATCCCCCCCATTTTCTTTTGCACCTCACTACAGACTCTACCAGTGCTGAAACCTTGTTGCAATTTTACACAGCCATTCCAATGAACCCACAAAGTGTGCCGCTTTTTCTTCCTAGCTAAGTAAAATGACACAACCCCATCAAATCTCTTGATTTCAGTGTACTTAGCTCTTTTCCTTTTAATCATTAAATATATTTTCCTCTTTCCCATGCGTAACATCATAATATAATAAAGCCCTGACTTCAACTCCCAAATCCCTACAATTCTGCCACGTGTTCAATCCTTGCCTCTTAACCCCCTCATTCACAAAGTAATCCGCCACATTGTTAGCTTCCCTATAGACGTGTGAAACTTTAACTTTATCAAACTTGTCTAGAATAGATTTAGCTTCATCAATCCAATTCTTTATAGTCCAGGAGGGGGCTCCTACCTAGGAGGCAATCAATGATGTTTTTAGAGTCCCCTTCCAGCCATAAGTGTTTAATATTCAAATTATGAGCTAACTTTAAAACTTGAAAAGCTCTTATAGCCTTTGCCACATAGTTGGTTTGATGACCTAGGGAAATCGCAACAACTTCCATAAAGTTACCATTTGAGTCCCTTAACACACCTCCACTTTCGGCCATCCCCGGGTTTCCCTTCACAGCGCCATCAAAGTTGGCCTTAGACCAGCCATTAGGAGGAAAGGTCCAGCACACACCCTACCTACTTTTCTTAGCTAGCTTGGATGCCATAGAAACATCCATTTTAATATTCCAATCCTTTGCTATCATTAAATCATAGGGAGTACACACCACAACTTCAAGGTTAAAAGATTTCTGGGGAATAACATTAAAGTTTTCCTTTATAAGCCTAAATTTTTTCAGAAACATTAAACTTTGACATCTCCTTATCCCTGAAAAGTTTGTTATTACGTTCTTTCCACACTCCCCAAACAACAAAAGGGAAGATAAAAGACCATAAGCTCCTAATGAAGGGATTTTGAGATGGAACTTTCCATTGTGAAAAAAAAAATTCAATGGACCAAGGAAACACCCAAGAGATATTCCAGAGGGCCAATAATTCTCCCCAAATTAAATAAACAAATGGGTAGTGGAGAAACAAGTGGTTAGCTAACTCTGCCTCGCACTTACACAGGTAACATCTGTTGGGGATTTGAAATCCCCGTTTACAAAGATTATCCACAGTGACCACCTTATTTTGAAGAAAAATCTAGAAGAAGATGTTGACTTTTGGTGTCAAGTGTTTAATCCATGCTTTAGACCAGAAGGGAGGGGGAACTTGAGAAAGGGACAGCAAAGAGACAACCGACGAAATAGAGTAGTTACTCGAAGGGTTGTCCATCCAAATAATATTATCATCCAGCTAAATTTGTCCCAAACTAACAGCCCTTAAGGAGAATTGAAGCTAAGCCAACTTCTGACTAACCATGCACAGGTCCACCCATTCTCCTTCATACCAATAATCTTTGATAATCTCCCCAAAAGTAGCTTTGCATAACATAGCCCATCTATTGAATCTTTCAATTTTGATGAGGGACTCTTTAAAAAGCCATTTATCCTCCCAGAATCTAGTTTGATTTATGCTTCTAATATGCCATCCTATCCCCGAATCCAAGATCTTTCTACCAACAATCATGTCATTCCAGCAAGCTGAACCATGAGGTAGAAAAGGATAATCCAACAACGCTTTGAGGGAAGAACAATTGGTAATGTATTTAGTTCTTAAAATATCTTTCCATCCTCCAACAGACAAGAAGGATCTCCATATTTTTTTAGCTAGAAGAGTCTTATTAATCATTCTAATTTTTCTAAGACCTAAACCCCCCAAAGTTTTTGGTCTACATACCAAATCCCACCCTATAAGAGGCATCTTTTTTATTTCCTCCACACCAGACCAAAGGAATATTTTTTGGATCTTTTCAATGGCCTCAACATATTTAGCAAGAATTTTGAAAAGGCTTAAAGCATAAATTGGGAGATTCTGAAGAGAAGCTTTAAGAAGTTGATTTTTTCCAGCTTGGCTCAAAAGAGCACCTTTCCATCCAACCAACTTCTTTCTGAATCTATCAACCAGTGAGCACCAAAATGAATCTGGAGATTTAAGACATAGAGGTAGACCAAGGTAAGAAGAGGGTAAGGATTCCACTATGCAACCAAGGATTCTTGCAATCTTGAATTGTCTATGCTTAGGGGTATTAAAGAAAAAAAGGGAGCTCTTTTGTCTGTTGACCATCTGCCCAATCGCCTTCTCATACACATCCAAAAAAAATTTTAAAGTCTTAACCTCATTCACCGTAGATCTTCCCATCAACATAGTGTCATCAACAAACTATTGGTGAGAACAAATCAAATTAGTAGATGAAGGACTAAGACCAGCAAGAGACCTATGTTCAATCAATCTTTTCATATCCCTTCCCAAGTAAACAAAATAGAGAGATAGATCACACTGTCTTAGGCCTCTTGAATTTTGAAAGAATTTGAATGTGATCCATTCACACAATAGAGTTGGAGACCCATAGTAACCAATTGATTCCAACCTAAATGACTCGCTTCCTAAAACCAAAACGCCTAAGGATTTTAAAATAAAATCTCCTACCAAACACAATCATAAGCTTTAGATATATATCTAGCTTAAGAAGAAACCCTTCAGTTTTAGGCTTCCACAAGTGAATGTTCTCATGGATAGTGACTATAGATTCTAAGATTTTCCTAGGTACAAAACCATTCAATTGAGGGGAAATCAACAAAGGAAGGATAGTGTGAGGATCCTAAGTCAAACCTTTGATATGATTCTTATAGAAAGAGTTGCAAAGACTAATAATCAACGCCAAACTCCATAGCTCCGTGTGCTCTCTGGGAATAAGGACCACAAAAGTAAGTATTTAGTTCCCATGAGTCTTCCTCAATCCAAAGAATTCTTAACAACATTCACAACATCTTTTTTCAACAATATCCCAAAACCATTAAAAAAGAAAAATAGGAAACTCCATCAAAATAAGGGCCTTATTTCTTTCAAAAGAAAAATCTTTTCATGATTTCCTCCTTAGGAGGGAATGGTAAAAGTATTTTCATTATCTTCCCTCTCAACAACCTTAGGGATAGCCTCTAACAAAAGCTTGGTCATTATGATTGATTTCCTATTCTACCAAAAGAAGGTTGTTAAAGAAAAGGACAACTTACTTTTTGATGTCTTCTTTGCCTTCCTCAAATCTCATACCATTAACTTCTATATTAGAAATTATATATAGCCATTTTGTTTTGAAGCAAACAAAATGGAAGTACCTGGTATTTCTATCTCCAGCTGAGAGCCACAACACCCTAGATCTATGCCTCCAGAACTCCTCTTTAGCTATTATATCATGCAATTTCACCAGCAACTCATTTTATTTAGCCTTATTGTTTTCAATGTATCCTTCCCTCTAAATTTTGTCCTGGATCTCTGCAAGCTTCATTTCAAGTTCAAATTTAATGCCAAAAATGTTTCCAAAGGACTCTTTTTTCTTGCTTCTTAATTTGTGTTTAACTTCTCTCAATTTTTTAGCAATTCTGAACATAGCAGTACCTGGAACATCAATATTCCACCATTTCTTGATTTCTTCAAAAATAAGGGGGTGGGACAACCACATGCTTTCAAATCTAAAGGGAGATTTTTTCTTCACCTTTATAGGGTCCGCCACAAAACTTATGGGAAAATGATCTGACCCCACTCTAGAAAGAGCTTTAAGAGAACAAAAGTAGTTTATAAGCCATTGATGAGAAATTAAAGTTCTATCTAACCCTACTTGAATAAGCTCCTTACCGATTCTCCTATTTGACCATGTATACTGGGCTCCTTGCAAATCCTGATTCACCTGAGATCCACCAAATTTGTCTTCATTCAAAAAGGGTGTATTGAAGTCGCCCATTACAACCTAGTGGTCATTATCAAAGATCCTCTGGAAAGCAAAGAGTTCATTCCACAAAGATTTTCTAGCTCCTTTCCCATTGGGAGCATAGATATTCAACTGAATCCAACTAAAATTGTCTCTAATATTTGTGAATTTTATAGCCACATGATTAGTGCTCTCCAACAAAGGTTCCCTTTTATTAAGGTTTTGGTTCCAAAAAAGTTGTAATTCCTCCTGACACACCATCTGAACTATTTCCTTGGACTCCATAGTTCTGAAACATTTTAATCTTCTCCACCTTCTCTTTGGACATTTTAGTTTCTTGGATGAGGAGAATATCAGGTTTATGATCCCTAACAAAATTGTACAAAATATCCCTCTTGTGAAGGATATTAAGCCCTCTAATATTCCATGACATAATCTTCATATCTTACCAGGGGATTGGAGAATCTCCAGAATGGTCTGGGTATGTGCAGGATCATGATGGGCGAAAAAGTGGCATTATGATGGGTATGTGGCTGACGACTTTTTTTTTTACCAAAAAATGATGAAACGAAAAGGGTTTTTAAAAGAGATTCTCATCTTTCCACCAATATAAATTATGCTTTACTTTGAATTTAATAAGTAATTATTATTCATAATCTAATTGATAGACTAATTGAAAAACATCTATAGCTTTCAAATGGTATCACATTTTTTGAATCCAAAACATGCGTCACATTCTATGCTTCACATACTATAAGATTAAAAAAATAAAAAACTGAATTTCATGAAGTTTTAGCCAAGTTAAGGTGGTCAGACATGATACGAGTTTTTTATATTTTTTAAAAGTTGTAATAAAAAAATCATAATTAATTATTTACTTGGAAAAAAATTACAAAAAAATATGCATCACATCGGGACATGAGTCCTCTACTATTATCTAAAATTTTATTAAAAAATATTATCATCTTATTGTGGTTAGGGTGGTTAGACAGACACCTACTTCTTATTTTTTCCCTGAAATTTAAGTACTACTGCATTGAAATTTCAAATTTTCACCAAATAGATATATATATTTTTAAACAAACCTAGTATTTTAGAAACTACATTCAAATTTCTATAGATTCTATTCTTAGATATTTTTGAAATAATATAGATAACTTATTCAAATTTTTACGTCAAGTTGCCTAGCTCTGATTTTTCTAATTTTTTTGCCACTTAAGGGCTTGTTTTTTCCATGATGATCCTGCACATACCCATGTTTTGAACACCATCCGATATATCCTAAAAGCTTTCATGCTCTCTCTACCATTTACCTAACCTTCTGCCTTGGATTTGCTTAGTAGCACCACAATCCGCCTTTGCTCTTGTCCTAGTGACAACTCCACTTAGAGTATTCTGATGTTTGCTTTTCTCCTTTTTCTTTGAATGAGAGATGACTTCTTCCCAATCAATATCTTCTTGGCTCTCCAACTCTTTGCCAGATTCCCATTCCTTATCATATATTCTTCTTTGCTCCCAAGGGAGAGTATCCATCTGACCATTCCTAAGCTGGTTCAAGTTGTCACTCAAGAGTTCAGTGTTCTGGCTCAGATTCTCAAAGGTGTCCTTGACAAAATCCAGAGTAGTTTTGTCCCCGAGTTTAATAGGGTCACTTGGAGGGGAGAATTCAACATAAATAGTAGTTAGGATAGGAATGCCAATATCCAAAGACAGATACTGAATAGGAATATCCTCCAGTCCAGGATACCCATTATCTTTGCCTTCAGATAAACTCTTATAAGTGGAAGAAACAAAATCCTCATCCCTTTTAATGATATATATGTTAGTTTTAAATATATTAATTAAAAAGCTTATTTTTATGTGTAGTAATAAATTTATTATATTTTCTTTGCATTTCATCTTATAATTTTGAATTGATTTTAGATTTGCACTTATTAGGAAAAACATTTATATTAGAAACTTTAATATCTAATAGTAAATTTAGGATAGTCCTTTTATACTCAAATTTCTAAATCTTAGAAACTTCTTTTTGGGTAAAAGCAAGAAGTTGGATCCACGAAGAGGGGAAGTTTCGACAAAAAAAAAATCATAGGAAACACATATGCGTTATTAAAAAATGCGTACGCAATTTTCTACGAGTACCCAAGCCTAAATCTGAATGCGAATGCATTTAGATTCGGGTACACACCAAAAAAATGTGTACGTGTTACTTAAAGCTATTTAATTTTTTAAATATATGACTGTCATTTTCATTTTTACCTGCAAGTTTGTTGGAGTGACAACGATAGAGGCTTTCATGTATGCATTTGCAAGGATCTATTTCAACCCATTTTTAGCTGCCACCTCCTCCTATCGACACAAGTGACCTCATCGACCTCCAGGTTGGCTAAATTCTACATTTTTTGGCTTTATATCTTGCATTTTTTTGTTTGAAATTGTAATTTAGTGTTTGTTTAGTTTTTGTAGTTAGCTTGTTTAATTTTTAGTTTTTAAATTGTATTTCCAAACAAAATCATCAATGAAAACCAAAAACCTTAAATTCTAAATTGAAAACCACAAAATCTATACCTAATTTAACTAATTTAACACAAAATTGAACATAAAACTTAAAATTAGAAATCAAAACCCTAAACCCTAGGTTCCGAAAAACATATACCTAAAAACTAAAATCCTTAACCCTAGGACCTAAACCCTAAAATTTTAAACCCTAAAACCTAAATCTTAAACCTAAAACCTTAAACCCTAAAACCTAAACCTTAAACCACAAATCCTAGGAATTAACCTGGTATTTCTAGGAATTAACCTTAAATAGTCACAAGCTCTCTAGATCTTGCTAGAGATTGAACTTAACTTGCATATCTTCTATTCGCACCTAAATCTCATCAACATGTAAGTCTTTTTAAATATCTATCTTCTTCAACTAATCTTGCTAGAATATTTCACAAACTTTACATAAATACATAGAGGGATTTTTAAAAACTTGTTAAATTATCCCAATGAAGTGGGTCAATATTCCATGTATCCAAAACTATACCCTAGCTAGTATGCTTAATCCCAAGGCCAATTAGGCCTTTTTGTTGGGTAGTATGATATTAGTTATTTGAATAGATTTATGTTGGTCCCAATGTAATAACATATATTCTAGCTCTGATGATTACACGCTCCAATTAGCCCCATTCTAAATGAACATTAGAGAAAAAGAGGAAACTTTAGAACAAAAACCTAAACTGGTCAAAGTCTCACGAAACTCCACAAAGTTACAAGGCATTTATTAAAGGACTTGACATGATGTCATAAAACCTCTTGATGAAGCACTTAGTCATAAATGGCACTACAATGCTCAAAATATTCTTAACTAATTATGTTTCACGTGACAACAAAGGGAATCCTTTAAGCTTACAAAAATTAACCATTAGAATTGCTAACTATACCTCTAACTACAACTTCAAAAATCTACAAAACATAGACAAAAAAGAAAACAAAACATGTCTTTTTGGGTGATGCAAAAATGCCCAATCCTCTAGATGTTCCTACATCACATCCATAACCATAAAGAAAATCCTCACATTTTATTAATCAAGGATCTCTCTAACAAGCCCTATCTCTAACCTGTAAACTCTAAAAGTTGGTGAAAGAACCTTTTCTTTGATAATTAATTCCTCATATAGAACTCTTCCATAGAATGAGAACAAAATTAAATATATAATGTAGTTTAAAAAAATGTATCCCTCTACATTTTTACACTTAATCTGGGAATTATTAACAGTAAAATGGACCTAATTTCACCTTGATCTAGTGTTGTAATGTGTTTTACACATTCACATTAGATTTAGGGCCCTTTTAAGCTAAATTGACCTATTTTTGGGCCTTAATTTAATGATGTAAAGTGTATTTATTTACACCTTCACATTAAGTTTTGGGCCCTCTCACATTTATGACCTTTATATCATCATTAATAGGCCCCTAAGACCCTTTATTATGCATCCCGAGGCTTATTTCAACCAAGATCCCAACAATAAAAAAATACACTTAATTTTACAACTCCCCAAAATTTCCTCTATCCAAAAAGGCCTGGTGGGACCCATACGCCACCTTGGGTGTATGAGTCCCACCTAGATGGGACCTATTAGTCCCATTGGACCCTTTTTATGGTTTTGAGTGGGAAATCAGGGTTTTGAATTCAAATTTGATGAATGTCGACATTTGGGATCTAATAAATGGTAAGTTAGATGTAATGCCTATATAAACAAGGTTTCAAATAATTATTTCACCTAACGATTCATGATATCAACTTAAGAAAATTTCAAGAGTTAAGAATTTTAAGACTTTACAAGAGCATCAAGAGAGTTTACAAGAGCATTTCTAAGGCATTCAAGAAAATATTTCTTCATCATTTTTTGCAGCAATTCAAGATCCATTATCATGTCAAGGTCATCAAGCATCAAGCATGTTGTTGAGCTAGTGTTGTGATGTAGCATTCAAGATCCAAGATTAAGCATTGTTTCATATCCAATTCAAGATCAAGATCTAAATTCTTCATGACCACTTCATGTTAGATTGTAGATTTACATTCCAAGACACCATTCAAGGTATCATTGTTCATGTTTCATGTTTCATATTTCATGTTCATGTTTTATTGTTTCATCATAAGGTTTAATTACCTAAATGGGGTTTGACCTAGGAAAACCCCTATCCTCTAACAATCAACAAGCTTTTCCCCTCTCTACATGTGTGATTGAAAATATAGGTTTCTTGGACCTTGAAGGATCTTTGAAGATTAAGTTACAAGATTGGTGAAAGTGGTCCGAGTTGTTACAAGGTTGTCAAGATCACAGAAAGTCACCTACAAGTTGCAAATTAGGGTTTCCAACTTAGAGATTTGGCAGGAAGGAAGCTACATGAGATCACCAGAGAATACCCAAATTTTAGCCAAACCCTAATACTGGGACTAAATCACAACTTGTGGCATATGAGTCCTAGTACTACCATTTTTCAAGTTTTAGGAGATTTAGATCTGTCCATATGAGATTCTAGTTTTGGCAAAAAAACCCTAGTTTGGGACTAAATCACCCACACTGGCATATGAGTCATAGTGGGAATTAAAGATTAGAATTTTAGGGTTTTGAAGCTTGTTTTGACCTCATATCTCTTCTAGGTGCACCTCTGCTCATTCTTAGATTGTTATTCTGTATTAAAGTTTAATTTCCTAGGTCATCTAGTTAGGTTTTGCATGTCACATTCATTCCTTTTCTTTCCAAGCCCTAGCTTGGTGGTGAACCTCCTTTAATATTTTATCACACCCTAGGACACCCTTCTAGTAGATCTCTTTCCCCCATTCCATCCTTGGATTGAGATCTCTAGGGTTTCCTTGAATGAAACTTGAAGAAAATTGGTCTAGGTCTCTAAACCCTAGCTTGTGTTCCACCTCCAAAAAGGTGGAATACTTATTTTCTTTGTTTCATTTTGGTGAACCTGATGTGAAATATCTTCAAGAGTTATCTTTGTTGAAAAATAAAGGAGCATCTTCTACCATTGATCAAGAGGGTATCTTGTTGAGACTCGGCCTCCAAGATCATTTGATATCTCTCCCTCTAAGAACAAAAAATAACTTTTACTAAAATATTTCATTTTGTGCATATCATAGAGTTCATGGTCATTTTACTAATGAATGTAGGGCTTTAAGTAATAGAATTCAACATCTTAAGGAGTGTGGTGTTGTTACTTATGACGAGCCACCTAATTCCTTTAATCTATATTGATTTTCACTCTATCATGTTTCTCATCAGTCATCTCAGCTCATTCTTGTCTTGCACTAAGTGGGGGAAAGGTGTTAAGTAGCCTAGTCCTTGTATGCCACTTTTCATTGTCTCTTTTGGCTAGTTGACCACCTTTCATGTACATATAAGAGAAAGCTTTGGATGTGGATGACATGCCTTAAGTTGACTCACACGTGACGTACTGAGTGATACATTTTGGGGGCAACCCCTTCCCTTTTCATGATGTAGCTTATTAGAAACATATGACTTGGCATAGTGCTTTTTGAATAAAATTTCATGTCTTTTACTTTAAAGCAATTTCTCACAAAAATGGTGTTAGCAATGGATTCTTGCATCTAGAGTCTGCAGAGGTGTTACACTTCCCATTGGAGGTCGATTTGTAATGCCCCCTTTGGCTAATCAACCTGAATATGGTTGTTTTCTTCATTCTTCCTTCAAATTCCCTCCTTCAAGCTTTTAAAATTCTTTTGCATCCTCTAAGATTTCAATCCATCTTCTAAGTACTCAACTTGATCACTCTCCAAGCATTCTAGCATTCAAGCAACACTCTTGCACTCCATAGTAGCAACAACAACACTCCATCAAATCTGTAGAGCAAGTGTGGAACCAAGACCATTGCAGCAGAGGCTTGAGTACTCTCATTTTCTCCTCCATTAGCCTTGAGTGCTCTTGGTGGAGGTTGTGGATGTTTTGCTTTGAGTTAGCTGGTGAATGAGTACCTCTGTGAGGTTATTCTTGTCATCCTAACTCTTGTTTATTTACTTTATCATATTCGTACATATCTTTCCTAATTCATAGCTTTTTTTTGGTCCTTTGGAAGTAGTTAGCTATGTTGTTAGTCCATTTTCTAGTTCTTGTCCTTGCTTCTTTAGTCCACTTGTCATATGGATGCTAGTGCACCTGAGAGATGCCAGCACGTTGTGCTATTGTCCCCAAACCGTGCTTTTGTCCTTGGGTAGAGAGCTTCCTGAGGCACAGAGTTAAACCTGAAAACTAACTCGTCTAGCCCCATTTAGTGTTTCGGGTCTGCAGAGTAATTTAAGGACCTTATAGTTCTCATCATTCTTGTCCCACATTTCTAAACACCCCTTTTAGTTGAGGTAAGTTAAGGCAACCTTCCGCTCTTGGCCCTCTATGACCTAGGGCCTTGAATGCGGTTGGTGCCCTTCTCTATTTTTGGTGAACCCGACATGAACCATTTTGGTTATGTTTTGCGATACTAAAAGTTCTGTTCCTCATATTCTAGGAGTGTTGTAGGTGTGAGTGTTGTGAGGCTTTCGCCTTACAACCCAACTTGTGACCCCTAGTTGGTGCAGTTGGAAGGTTTCAAACGTGTTGTGTAACAAAACCTTAATTGGGTCACCATCTTATCCTTTAGCCTTTAGGGACTCTATGAAAGTATCATCTAGTGTGTGTAATGGCCTCTTTCTTGCATCAACCTATCCCCTCTACACAGCCTATGGATAGTGGTACTAGTATAACCTTCACTTCATAGGACTTGCCGATGGGTTTTAATAGGGAACCATCTCCTCTCTACATCCCTGCATGAATCAATGAAAACATCATAGTAGGAGTTCTCATTGATCTGACGCCTCAAGTAAACATCATAACCGAGGAGATCATGCTAATTAAATTCTTACATAAAGATGGGTATGATGTAACTATGAGCACCATTCGTATACATGAAAAACTTTCTGTGCCCCCTTTGGGTAGTATTGTCTTGTTGGTCTTGGTTGGACCTAAATATGTTAAGCTCTTGTTTGACATTAGCCCTGGCTCTGAACTCTTTAGAGTGAAGTTGGGTATCCCTTGGTTAGTAGCTATGAACGTGGTGCCCTCAGTCATGCATAAATGTTTAAAATTTATCTACAAGGGTTATGTACATGTAATTCATGACACCAGTTATAAATCGTCAGTTGCTTGTGGTAGCTACTCCTTGGACTACTCTTGTCCTGTGCTCATTGGTCCTCTCCCGCCTAGGATGGTCCTCCTATGCACTGAACGTATCAAAATTATAAGAATGGGTGCCTGAGGCAAAAAGTGAGATACCCTCTGCTACCTTATGTTGTTTAACATATGGCTTGCCTAAAAGTTGATAGTATGATGTTGCTAAGGCACATAGGAGGGAAGAAGAGAAGTGGTCCTAAGATCCTCCTTCTTCCTCTTTCATTGTTTAGCCTGATGCTTCCTCTCAACCCATTGAGGCGCTGTCAGATTCCGTTCCACATTTGCAAGAGAATCCTATAGTGCCCGCTTGGTGAAAGACCAAGCATTGTGCATTTGAGCTTCCTGTTTTGCCTACAGAGCCTAGGCATGTTCGGTATAACAAGAAGAAAGGCCCTCGTGGAGAGTCCTCTTTATCTCGACCTCCATGGCCTCCTACCGCTCCTACTCCTAAGGCAATGAACGAGAAGAGGCCCACTACTGAGGCACTTGAGTCAACTCCTGCCACTGCTTCTCAACCTACCCCTCTTGCTCCCATTTAGGAGTCCATTCCTCTACCAAAAATGGCTATAGTGGACACTCCCATGGCTGAGCAAGAGCCTTTTGTTCCTACACAACCTTCAGCCTCTGGTTCAAAGAGTTAGAGAAATTTCCTTGTGTGCGAGCGTAAGCATCGATGAAGGGCTCTCATGCTGAGTAGGCTGCCTTGCAAAGAAATGAAGTGCATGTTTAACTCTCTAGATGAGGTTTTGGCCTTGTCGGTGATATTCATGAAATCATTGACCTTAGCTCCACAAGAGCTCGGTGGAGAGGACCTGTGGGGCCCTCTTCCTTAGGCCCTATCGTGGGAGGGTTGAATGCTCCTCCTCTTAACATCCCATCACTATAGGCTCGCCCTCCTTCCCTCTACGATGATCTAGAGTGGGAAGCATATGCCCTCTTGGTCAATTAGTGTTAGGAGGAGGCCTCTTCTTTATCTTAAGATTAGATGTGTGTGTGTGTGTGTGTGTTGTGATGTGTTCCCCTATGATCATGCTATGTGTTCCTGGATGACCCTCGTCACCCCTATTGGTGCTTGGATACATGCATGGTTTTTGTGTCATAAACCTTCTTCTATTTGTATCATCATTCTTCCATGTTTATGACTTGATTTTTGATAAATTGTGGATGATGCAAAGCGTTGGGGGAATTTAGGCTTCCCTTCCATGTTGACCCAATTTTTTATTTTTACTTTGTTTTCCGTGCATTCTTCCTGATCTAGTTGGGGATTGATGATCTTTCGCCTTGCACCATGGTTACCTATTACTTATATGAGCATGAGAAGATCTAACCCCACTAAACCAAATCCCCCTATGCCCTTTGTTTATTTATCTTTCACTCTTTTCTTATCTTTCTCTCTTCTTGGCTTGAGTTGTCCCTCTTATGTGTGACAATGCTTCTTCTTCAATGCTTTGATTTTTAGAAAATGTATTTGTTACCAATGAATCTTTTCTTGAGAATCTTTGCAAACTTCTTTTCAAGAATCGCATTCTCAACTTGAAACCCTAATGGAACGTGTTTCCTTCATCACAAGTTTGTTAAGAAAGAACTGGAAAACCTTCCTCCAAAGTGGGAATAGCTTTGATCTTCCCCTCACATGGGGGCATATTCTTCCTTTCAAATTCCTTGATGAAGTGAACATCTTTCAAAAGGATTCCTTGACAATGAATTGATTCGATAAAAATACATCTTCTTTGCACTTTCAAACAACGTGTCCCTTAAGTGGACCCCTTCTTCACACCATTGTTCCCAAGGGACCCCTCTGAAAGTTTTCCAAATTGTCGTCAGTCTGCATGACTGTCCGCCTACTTGCCTGCATGACCCCTGTCTGACTCTGCAGAGTCCACTTTCCTAGGTTTCCTCCATGCGAGATATCTTGGGGGATACCTCCCTGTAGGTCTGCAAGTCCGTAGGGAACTTCCTTTGAGCTTCCTCTATGTGAGAGATCTTGGGGGTGGCTCCCCTGTAGGTCTATGGGTTTGTAAGGTGCTTTCTTTGGGTTTCCTCCATGTGAGAGATCTTGAGGGATACCTTCCCTGTAGATTTGTGGGTATGTAGGGCACGTTCTTGGGTTTCCTTCATGTGAGATATCTTGAAGGACACCTTCCTTGTAGGTCTGTAGATCTGTAGGGTGATTTCTTGGCTTCCTCCATGTGAGAGATCTTGGGGGATGCTTCCTTGTAGGTTTGCAGGCCTATAAGGCACTTTTTTGGGTATCCTCCATGTGAGAGTTCTTGGGGGACACCTTCCTTGTAGGTCTGCGGGCCTGTGAGGCACTTTCTTCTTGGGGCTTGAACCTTCATGTGAGAGATCTTGGGGGTTGCCTCTTTGCAGGTCTGTGGGCTTGTAAGACACTTTCATTCTTCAACCTCATAATTCTGCGGGGCTATGAGATCCAGTGCTTGTCCTGCACTCTCGAGTTTTCTAGATCTTGGTCTACTTCCTCGATGGTTTAGGTATACATTTCTAACTCTACTACTTCTTTGATCTAATTTACCGAAGCACTCATTAGTATTTGTGCTTGCTAAAGGGGGGAAAAATGTATAGGAGCAAATTTTCACCCCTTATGTAAATTCCCCTTTTTCCCTTCTTCACTTTAGAAAACCAAATTCGAAGGCTAAATTCCACATAAGTCCATTGCCTTCGTTCCACTTGGTGGTTGTTTTGTGTGTCGACAGCTCAGAATAATTGTCAGGGATGCCCGTGTGGTGCGCAAACGTCCACATGTCATGCTTATGTCCCTGGTAGATTCATGCGTATGGAGCTTGTATAGGTGTTACAGTTCCCATTGGAGGTCGATTTGTAATGCCCCTTCAACTAACCGACCCGAATATGGTTGTTTTCTTCATTCTTCCTTCAAATTCCCTCCTACAAGCTTTTAAACTTCTTTTGCATCCTCTAGGCTTTCAATCCATCTTCTAAGCACTCAACTTGATCACTCTCCAAGCATTCTAGCATTCAAACAACACTCTGTCAACACCATAGAGCAAGTGTGGAACCAACACCATTGCAACAGAGGCTTGAGTCCTCTCATTTTCTCCTCCATTATCCTTGAGTGCTCTTGGTGGAGGTGGTGGACATGTTGCTTGGAGTTAGTTGGTGAATGAGTACCTCTATGAGGTTATTCTCGCCATCCTAATTCTTGTTTATTTACTTTATCATATTTGTACATATCTTGCCTACTTCATAGCTTTGTTTTGGCCCTTTGGAAGTAGTTAGCTAGGTTGTTAGTCCATTTTCTAGTGCTTGACCTTGCTTCTTTAGTCCTTTGGTCGTACGAATGCCAACATGTCACACTATTGTCCTAGAACCATGCTTTCGTCCTCGGGCAAAGAGCTTCCTGAGGTGCAGAGTTAAACCTGAAAACTGGCTCACCTAGCCCCATTCTATGTTTCTGGTCTGCAGCATGATTTAATGACCTTATAGTCCTCATCATTCTCATCTTGCATTTCCAAACACCCCTTTTAGCTGAGATAAGTTAGGGCAGCCTTCCGCTCTTGGCCCTCCATGACCTAGGGCCTTGAATGTGGTTGGTCCCCCTCTCTTACACAATGCAAGACAAAACATGAGTGCATTATAACGTGCTCACGTTTTTGTTTTATTTTGAAATTTCCAAGCCTTTGGCTTGGATTTACCTTAGGCTTTTAACCCAAAGGCTTGGACTAAATTTCCAATGTCCAAAGATGTGATTTCATAGATTGTGAATTTTTTTTTTGACATAATCTGGAGCATGCTCCCCATCAGGTTTGCATGTGTTTCAGTGTCAAGTCAAAACAATACCATGATAATGATAAGATCTATCTTAGCTATCTAACCATGAATTTTTTTTCACATTTCAAGTATGTTAAGGTTTTCATCTTCAATTTCTTTTATTGGTGTATCCATTTTTTGTCAAAAACCAATGTTTGGTATTTTCACTTTATCCTTTAATTGTCATCAAAATTTCAAATAAATTACATTTTTAGAAACTAGAATCCATTCTATCCATTCTACAAATATTAAAAAAATGATTTTTGATTAGTTTTCAAAATTTTTAGGGGGGAGAACACTCAAATTTATGTTTTTAAGGATATCTCCACTTTGAAAATTAGTAAAAAATCATATATTCATTAAAAAATTATTAAAATAATTGAGGATAAAGTACATGGTGTTAGCTAATTTCTCACTAAAGTGATTTTTGAAATGCTAAAAAAATGTTAACATTCTAGGGGGGGCACACCAAACGCTATGATGTTGTTTTGAAAAAATAGGACCAATTTGTGTGCCCCCCCCTTTTTGAACCCCTTAATCTCTACCATTTTCGAAAAAATAAGTAGTTTAGAAAGTATATTCAGATCACTACGACTCTTATTTTTGTTGCATCTTAAATTTTTTGAGTGTAACTATCTTCAATTTGTCATCCAAGGTCAATCTTTCCTAATTTTTTTAAAAAAGTGGCCACTTAAGACCCTTTTTTGGTCCCCCATTTCCATGCACTTACCCATTAAGCACTATGGACTAATAGAGTGACCTACAAAGAAGCTAGGGGAAAGAACCCATTTAAACTTGTGTATCAAATAGATTGCCAAGATTCTAAATAGTTTGAAGATGTTGGTGTATTATTTGTAGTAGGATATGAAAGGAAGAGAAAGTGATGCAATATCTTAGAAATTTTTGGAACTAACAAAGTTGGATGAGAATAAAAGGACTCCACATGAGAAAATATTATCACATTAGCAAGAAAAAAAAAAATCTTTCACAAGACAACATTGTAAAGAAACTTCTAAGTTGGATACATGGTCATCATATGGACTACTAAATGGAAGGTATAGGAAAACATGAATTTTTTTTGATCCTTTATGGCTTAAGCCATATAAAATTTATAGAGGAGTATGGCCACAATGTGTACTATAAAAAGGATTTAACATGATATTTAATGGAGTTGTCAGTTCATGATCAATATCTTAAGCATTACTTCATGTGATTGATGATGTCATGCCTTGTATATATTGTGTTTTGTGTTATGAGTCGGTGTCTTTGTGTAATCCCAATCCCTATTGGTCATGATAAAGTGTGTTTATCTTGGTCCCTTCTTTGTGTTCCTTTTTATGGTCTACTCCTAGAGATCTAAACTCTCTTGTGCTATAAGATACATATGTCCCCAACCAAAGCCAATGTTGGGACTCAATTTTTTAGTTCCAAAATTTGGTTGTCCCGACTCCTTTAAGTATTTAAGCCTCTTTTTTATTACCACATATAATCGATATGAGAAATATTTGTATAGACCTCAACTTTCCAAATTTTCCTATCTGTTGTTCTCCATCATCCCCCATGTGCCTATCATGTTTTAGAATTTTTTCAAAATCCAAAAAATTCCAAGTGTGGATATTTTCTATTCAAAATTTGAAGATTGTTCTAAATGTCAAAGTTTTATAATTTTCCATCCTGACATACCTTTTCTTGACTCTCACTCTTTCCCTTGTCCTTGTCAAAATTTTAGACTACCTCTTATTGACATGATTTTCTATAAACGCTTGTACTCCAAAAATTTACACAAAGTTACCTTTTGGAGTCATGGTTTCAGTCATTGCTTCACCTATATATTCTTTATTGCATGGGTTTTTTGGTATCCCTGATCCTTGATCTTTTAACATTTCCTTCTATATACATATTTTGAGTCATGAATGCAGGAATATATTTAACATGACACTTTGGGGAATTAGTTATGAGGTATCCTTGACCCTTGATCCTCAACATTCTCAAAATTCTGAAAATCCTATGTTTTGTATTATTCACTTCTAACTACCTCCCTATGTGACCTAGGTGACCATCAATGGCCATATTTGATGTTGCAATTACTCCAAGGGTGTTTCCTTGCCCATAAAGGTTGTTCATCTCAAGGTTACTACTTGACATGCAACTCAAGCAATGGATGAGGACAACCATTCTACCATTAGTGTGGTGGTTGTTTTCTAATGTTAATGTTTTTCATGCAAGATCTAGCTTGCCATTTCAATAAATTTCATGGGATTTTGACTCGTTACAATTGTTACATTGATGAATTATGATCCTCACTCAATTTTCCACAAGGATTTATTGACCAAACAAAGTGCTATATATATAAATTCTTCTTTCAAAATAAAGGTCAATCATTTCTCAATTTCCACTGGATTGTAATGCCAAAGAACTTCTAGGGTTCCAAGTCTTGTACATCCAGTCACCATTAGGGCAGTTTATCTTGAAAATCATGAAGAGGTAGCTATTTTGTAGCATATGTTTATAACTAAATGTCTTCTTGGCCAATTATATTTTTTAAGAAAAATTCCAAGTGACGAAGTGTGATCTAGGTACTACTTAGCTTAACGTTTTCTCTCATCACATTTGTTGGTGTGAATGTAATATTGATTTGATAAATTTTGAAACACTTTTATGCATTGCAAGTGTTACTTGTAATGGTCTTTCTAGTATTGCATGCATACTTTTAGAAGTTTTGAGATGGATTATTAAACAAGTTTAGTTATTAACATCTTCTCTCTTTTATCATTTTTATGTGTTGTTTCTTCTAATTTGATTGTGAATTTTTATCCCACTATAAGGCACTGGTCTTAGAATTTTTTGACCCTTTGTACACCTTGAAATGAATAATATCTTTAGCAAGCAATATAGGAGTAGGAGTCTTTTTACATGCATTTCATCGTTCAATATTTTAACTAGAGAAACATCTCTAACAAACATTGAAGGATTTATACCTTTTGAGAGTCATGTCCTACATACCCACATGTTGCAATAATGCAATCATGCTTTTATCAACTTAACAAAGGTTATATGTACATTAAATCAATCCTTAGTTTAGTGACAAATTTTGGGACTAGATGTACATTAGATACTGCTATTGTCTATATTTTATTTATCTTTAGTGGTGACTAAATTTTGTTAAAGACTACCTCTAAAATCACCTTCTTAGATCTAGTTGAACCCAAAGCAAAGGAGAGACTATCCACTATTAACAATTGACCTATTATCATTCATTCATTATTGATGAATCTGAGAATTTGATCCATTCACCCTCAGAATGACAAATCCTTAGCCTTAGATTAGATTGACCCCTATAACTATTTAGAAATTTCAAGACTCGACATATACATTTTTAATCCCAACTTATAATTTTAAAAAAAATTATTTATTATTTTGTTACATTTATTTTAGTTTTTTTTTAGCTTATCTTTTCATATTAGACACAATTTCTAACTAAATCTTGAAAAATATTTAGAAAGTGTAAAACAATTTCAATCCACCATACATTGAATCTTGATAATGACATGCATACATTTTCCAAGAAAAAAACAAATCAAATAGTTGTTTTCCAACCTTGATAACAAAGCCATATACTTCCAATTATCATTTAGAGATAATTTTTATATTTTGAAGGTAGGATTTGCTCTAAATCTTTATAATTTCAAGACTAGATTTATTCTAAATCTTTATATTTTCAAGATAATATGTGCAACTTAATTGATTTAGTTAATTCAATAAAAATATTCATATTATACATGTGTGACATCTATCTTTATATAATGAACTACAACAATATAAACAACTATTCATCTAAACCATATTTTTAATAACAAATATTAATGTAAAGTAATTAAAGAAAAGCATTACATTGAGTTTTTTTTTGAATCAAGTAATAGTAAATTGTAATTATTTATTTTTAACCAACCCACTTCTATTAATTAGACCATAGCCCCAATCTTAGACTCCTCTTTCTTTGACATTAAATATTAATCAATCATTGTTTCACATTTATTAATTTTTTTAATATTAGTATATAATTAACTACTCCCTCATTTATGGGAAGCCTAGGGTTGATCCCTTTGCTAATTTGAGGAAAGATGTGAAGTGGCAACTGCCAAACAAGAGATGGGTGAAAGAAAATTTTGATGGGGCATCGAGGGGTAACAAGGGATGGGTGAAAGCGAATTTTGATGGGGCATTGAGGGGTAACCTGAGGCCTTAGAAGCCGAATGCATCCTTCAGAGCATTGGTAGAGGAAACAAGGATACTAATAATTGGGATGAATAATGAGGCTGAGGTACAAGTGGCATGGCTGTGGTTGAATTGTATAGAAGGATGGGATTTCAAAGGTTACATCTGGAAGGGGACTCTTTGATCATCATCAATGCCATCTGAGAAAAGGAGACCCCCAATTGGAAAATCCAAAGCATCCTAAGATAGATTTGTGAGGACATTAACCTACCAGATGACTTTAAACTATCCCATATTTGTCGAGAAGGAAATGTGGAGGCCGATAGCATGTCAAAGTGGGCCATCAACATGAGCTATGATAATTAAACTCAAGTTGAGGAAGATTGGGTAAAGATCCCACACACACGAAGGACAATGGAGTGAAGGCTTCGCGAGAGGCAAAATTAAATGACTAGCAGACAATTTAATGAAGGGAATGGATGGCAGCTAAGAAGCTTAAATTAAACACTATGGTGGGCTTGTTGATGAGGAGAAAGTAGTATGGACATGACAATTTTCTTGGAGGCCAAAGAAAGGAAAATGGCATTTAGGGGTAGAGTCTCAGACCAACAACTAAGGAACGTTTTCAACATAAGTGATGCTGAGATAATGGAGGTGGTGAAAGACATTCTGGGTGTTTTTTTTTGGCTACGAGCCACAAGTATAGGGTGAACCATGATATTGCAATGTTTCTAGCTTGGTTGCTGCAGGCAAGGGAAGACCAAGAGGTGGCGAAGTGGCTGATGCAATGTATGGTGAGGGCTTGCTGGAGAGTGGGGTTGGAGACGGTCTTGGAATGGGTAGTGTCTAGGTGGGGATTGAATTCATCGGTGGGGGTGTGGACAACACTTACATTGGGCTACAATGAGTCCTAGATAGGGGAGAGGGGCCAATAGTCATGCAGTGTCCAATAGTCGTACAATTAATTGTGATTATAATACCTAGTTGTTTATGTAATGCCCAATAGTTGTGATTTGACTACCCATAATTAAACAAAATGTATTCCTTTGATCTAAAAAGCAACCAATCATGTGATGCCACATCCGCACTCAACTACCCATGATGTAAAGCACAAGTATTGGTCTCACTATTTTTTGGGGCCTTTTTGGACACCTTGACAAAAAACATGCTGATGTGGCATCATATATGATGATGTGGCCCTAAAACCTTAGTTATAAGTAGGGGACTTGCCAAGTAAGCTACTATAAAAAATTGGGAGTGATTTGAAATTTCCACATAGGATAATTAGAAGCATGAAGTTAGCATGCACTACCACTAGGTCCTCTCCCCTACCCTTCATCATCTAGAGTGTAGGGGAGGACATCGATGCTAGGATACAAATGGTCATGGGTCATGTGGCAATGTTGAAAGAGTTAATTGGATTCTTCTAAATGTTGGTGGGTCCAGAGGTGTTGGTTCTACCATCAAAACTAGTTGCGGAGGGGGCAAGTGGGGGGGAAGGCATGCTTGCTAAGGAATAATGAAGGGTGAGTGGTGAAGAGAGTGCAAAGGTGTAAAGACAATTTTATTTTGGTTTTTTGTCACTCTATATCAGAATGTAAATCTCACAATTGTTAATGATGTAGGGGAGAGGACCCAGTCGTTGTGCACCCTAACTTCATGCTTCTAATTATGCAACGTGGAAATTTCAAATCACTCCCAATTTCTTACAACAGCTTACTCAAGGCAAGTCCCTTGCTTATAACTAAGGTTTCAAGGCCACATCATCATATATGATGCCACATCACCATGCTTTTTGTCAAGGTGTCCAAAAAAGCCCCAAAAAAAGTGAGCCCAATACTTGTGCATTCACAACATGTTTTATTGAGCGCTAATGTGGAATCGTATGATTGGTTGCTTTTTAGATCAAAGGAATATATTTTCTTAATTATGGGTAGTCATCATCAACACTAACAACTTTAAACTCACAACTATTGTTCCAATATTGATAAAAATATTGGACATTAAATAAACAACTACTATCACAACTATTGAAACATGCTCTGGGTCCTCTCCCTTATTTGGGTATAGCCCCCTAGTACCATTTTGACTTATCAAAAAAAAAAACTATTACATTTAATTTATTTGAATTTTTTTATATTATTTGAATTTTTAACAATAAATTACAATTATAATTAATACACAATCAGACAAATTGTTAATAGTAATTTTACACATTATCTATTATGAAAAGATAGTAATTTTTTTTTTCAATAGCAAAAACTTATCTTTAACTATTAAATCTAATAATAGTTCAATATAATCCCAATTAATATTCTTAAATCAATAATGTTTTATTTTTAAATTAATTCTGATTGTGTGAACCTACCAAAAACTCTTATCTTTTATCTTAAATTTTCCAACTAATTACATATCAAAACAAGTGACGCAAGCATCGAGTTCCTGCCGGAGAGCGTGATGCATTTTGATTTAGAGAAAGTAGATAAAAAATTAGTGACCATTCTTGTCATGCAATTAATATATTCGTGTGAAAGGGTGCAAAAATCTTGTTTCAAGCTCAAAAATCTAATTGCGCTAAATGCCATTGGATCTATTTTTACTCTAGTACTATGAATTTCATGATAACAACATTTGAAATTAAGGTTGAATATAATGTATGAACTATGAACCACCATGCTCAAATTACAAATCTCTTGAAGTGGTTAGATTCCAGAGACCATATGTACAAGCTTCATTAATTTGAGAACTGTATACCTAGTGGCTAGAATGGAAACCTTTGGCTATCTTGTCAACCAAGGTTCAAATAGCAAGGTAAAAACAAATGAATTGTAGTGAGGAAGTGATAAAGACATTTAAACAAATTTTGCTGTGCTTTAGGCCAAGAGACAAACTGAGCAAAAGACTTGGTGTAGCACCCAAGTTGAACTAATCTTCGATAGGAGCTCTAGTGGTAGCTTTCTTATATGAGAGAATATGCTACAATCATTATTAAAACCTACATAGAACAACTAATTAACTTTATTTGAATGAAACAAATTAAGATATAAAGTTTATCTAACTATATTAATAAGATGAAGTCTTGTCCTATGTTGAAATCTCACTTTCATAGGTCTTAAAAGCTGAATATGACATATACATATCTATCTTTAAAAAGTTGGAACCATTAAATCATATAATTATAGGCCCATGGATTAAAAACCCTTGATTTATATCAATATGCTTCTAAGTTACTTTTTGGTTGTCAAGTGCTGGAATAGTCTAATTTATTTATAAAATTCTCCTAGCAAACTCGGCAAGATATACAAATGGACCTTTAGGTACTCAACCAAGAGCAACAAAACTTACAACGATATGAAATCTATAACAAATATATATTTTTCTTATACTTGGAATCTGATTTCTTAAACTGAAGGGGGTAGCTGATATGATCTCAAGATAATGTAATCTAAAAAGACACATGTTTAAAATATAATGAAATCTTAGTATCATAGTGAGTTGATCTTACAACAAGAAGATAATGAAAGTGCCTTGGACTAATATTATAGAAAAGAAAATTATTGCAAATTGTTGTTACACGAGTTTCAAAAAGCAATGAAAACTTACTCACGACCAAGTTGTTAACTTATTGCAATGTAGAGAAATGATCAAGCACCTATTAGTAGTGACATCATATTAACTAAAACAGAGGAACTTGTGCAACCTAGAAGAAAGGGTATTTTTAAAATTTTATGTTTTAAGCCTTTACCAGTCACTCTGCCAATTCAAGTTGTCTAAATGAATATGTCAAAACTTGTTAAAAAGAATCTTGGAAATTCTTGCTAATGATTTAGAATCGTCTACTGATATTCACATCAATATGTTTTATTAACCCAAAACTAGTGGAATTTCATAAGCACTAAATTATTGTATCTGTATGACATAACGGTCTGTTGACAATAGTATATTAATGTCAGTTTCCAAAGGAAGTCACTTTTGAAAAGGTTTATGACTCAAAATAGCTAGTCTAAACCAAGACAATATATGTCAAATATTAAAGTCTCATGGTTCAAAATTTTCCAAGAAATCTGCTAAAAATCTAGTAAAATGGTAATTTAATATAGTCATCAGCTGCAACAAGCTTTAGCAGTTACAACTCTTTGATAACTATAGTTAAATAATGAACTCAGCTACATGATTACATCAACTAAGAATGGCCATGTAGGACATTTAGAAAGAAAAGATCAAGCTCACAAGTATCTAAAGTGGTCACTCAAAACTTATGTTAGACTTAGGGTTCTCTGCTTTGGAAAGAGGAACTAAAATATACTACTGAGAGCTCCTTTCTTAAAAATATGCACTATCAATTCTTGATTAAAGTCACAGAAAAGTGAGGCATATGCCTCTACCAATACAAATCGCCATACAAGTTCTCTTGGGAATATTTTATCCTTTTTATTGCAACATATTTTTCTGTTTAAGCATTTATAATCACATAAAAAAATTGCATGCAAGCCAATAACATAAGTAATATGTCTGCAGATTTGACTGAAGAAAATTGCAGGCATAACTCAGAAATTCATACCTGTAAATACAATTTTCTTGTAAATTTATAATATCAAACAATTATAACACTCTTCTAGAAAAAAAATGCATATAATCTTGTTGAATGGAAAGAACTACTAAATTGGTAAATCATTGAGCTTTTATAGCAGATACTTAGTTCCAAATCCTTATTAGACATGTTAAATGTTAAAATTGGGTGAAATGCTCATACAACTTTGAATGTATCACATCAGTAGAGGCACAAACCACAAATGTATAAGTAGAAAATGCTAGCAAATTGAGAGGGAAAAAAATATCACAATTGCATATGTAGAAAATGCCTGAACATGACAGCATCAAAAACATTCTTTTCACTTGCCGTAGTGGTAAGTTAAAAGCAAATAACTAAAATGTTTACAAAATTCAAATTGACACTTATGAAAAGATACTTCTTTTAATTGCAATATTGACATTAACACATTGGTTTGTCTTTCTTGTTTTGGGATTTGAATCTGTCTTCAAGATGAAAACTTCACAAGTTTACCTCTTGAAGCCCTCACAATTGACAAATCAGTTTACTCTCTTGCAAGCTAAGAACATAGATTTTTAAAAATCATAGAAATGTCTCTAGTTTCTCCTTTTAAATTATTTCAAGCCCAGATCCAAAAGAACTTTCCTTCTTGCAGAATCGATATGTTGGCACTTTCCTGAGTACAAAATGAAAAGAAGCATAGGTTTTAGCTTCAATAGCCCATAATGTTAAGAAAAGAAAAATAAGAAAAAACAAAGATCTTAAAACTTCCATGTAAAATGGAATTCCTAAACGTAGATAAGCTCGTTTTCTTCTAACATTATTCATTCAATGAATAAAACATAAAAAGCACAAATTGACATGTAAAAAGAGCATTCTGCACTGCCCAGATATGTAACAAAACCTTCAAAATCAAGGGTAAAATATAAAATTGACAATTGTTTTTGAAAAGAAAATAATAATAAGTAGAATGTTTGCCGAAATGCAATGGAAATGAAGTATAATTGAGGATGTTGATTGTTAAACGAAGATATATGGGAGGAGGAAGTCGGTATTAAAGTTTATGTTTTTGAACCAAGGATGTTCATTGTTAAACGTCAGGTTCCTGCCAATGATGTGGAAAATGTAATGATTGTTGTTGTAATTAATAGTTGTTATGTCCTATTGTATGTGTTTATTTTGAACTGTGGTTTTCAGATGCTTTTTGAGTAGTTTTCACTAACTACCATAACAATTTTTATAGCTAAGAATATTGGCCTTTTTTGAAACAAAATCTTGTATGTTTCTAGTGTAGAAGGGGAGAGAGAATTGAAAATTTGCCACACAATCAAACTACCATGACCTGAAAAGAATATAAATGGAGATTTTGATGCCTACATATGAAAGAGAGTATGTCGAGCATTTATAATAGTTTAGATGCACATTTGGGACATCCCATATGATAATGATTTTTTTAAAGTGTTTAAGCTAATACTTTCATTCAACATATAAAGAATCCAGACATGGATACTATTGTTGGAATTGTTATATGATTGGGTAGGAAGATGTTGGATGGTCAATATTTCCATCGTAGTTAACTCTAATTGAAATCATAAACATTTTAATTTATATCTCTTAAACCTAGGATTATTATTAAACATACTTAGATACGATTCTAAGCCACTTTGATTTAAATTAGATGTTGACCCTTAAGCTGTCCAAATTATAGTCTCAATGGCAAGTATAGTTAAATGATACATTTGGACTTCTTTGGTTGCCATTTATGTAACATAAGACCATAGTTACTGTTCAAACACAATTATTTTCAATGACTGGAACTCTGCAACCCTATAAATTAAATCTTCAGTAAATCTTAGCACATGTTAACATGGACGAATAGCCTCTATGTTAACATGTTAAACTGACTTAAAAATTATATTTAAATGTTACCTTCAATTTCCTATTGGCTAAGAATTCATTTTAGTCCTCCAAAGTGCCATAACTCTGAGGTGTGGAAAACGTGGCGCTTCCAGGATTTGGTGTATGCATGTAGATGCTGGAAGATTGCATTTTGACTTTATTATGCAACATTTGCTACTAAATTTAGCTAGAATTTTAGGTGTTCGATTTTAATTGTGTCGCTTATCACTAGAGAGTCTGAGTTGGGCACGTAGATAACAATTTGGGTGGGTGTGACTCGTGAGGAAAGGTGGGGATGATTTTGGGAAGTGAATTGGTGTAGATGATGAACAATACAAGCCTCATGTCGCGCCCTCGATTTTCCTTGTTCCTCATGTTTTAGTCCCCTCGGAGTTGAGTAGCAACTCTGTTTAAATTCATGTACGTTTGGGTTTTTTTGTTGGGTGTTGTATGGATTGGTATTTGCTGGGCTTCAATCTTTTAGTTTGAATGGGGTGTTATGGAATTTGAAATGGTGGGATGGGTTTGTGTTAAATTGGGGAATTCTGCTTATTTTGGGGAGTAATGTGGGATTGTAGGGACCGTGTTTTGATAGCACAGACGGTGGATTCAGACAATAGGAGTAATTTTTATCAGGGTGCTGCTGCAACTTCTCTTGCTTTTTCCAAAGATTTGTTGCAGAGGTTGATGATGGACAAGAAGGAGAAGAGTAGGGATGAGGTGGAGTTGAATTTATAATCAAAGTATAAGAATGCCTTAAAGCACTATGAAACCCTACTTGCATTTCTCGTATCAAATAGAAGAAAACAACAAAAAGTTACCTCTTCTGACCTCAAGCAATTCATCTCTCGCTGTCCAGTGTGCAACTCTGCAACTACAAAATCCCCTGCTCGGCCACACAATAGAGCACTATGAAATACAATTTCGTTATGCACTTTAATGTAACGAAACTCTGAAAATTAACAAATTATCACCTCAAGTAACTCGTTTCTGGGTCTGGACTCTGCAACTATAACATCTCCTGCTCAGTCGCTACAAATTCTTCCTCAAAACACGCGCTTACAGAACACAAAAACAACACACGCAAAGTAATAGAGATGCATAGCAAGTGGCTTAACTCTATATTAAATGACCAAAGTACCCTGGCCACGCGTGGCCACCAAGCCATTCCAGCACCTTCACCTCGAGCCAGATGCCATTTAATGCATTTAATTTGTATTCATGCATTACGTACGTCTACCCGCCAGTTTTATAAACTATGCCTTTGCTTAAATTTATTTAATCAATTTATGCCTCGCATTTTCCTGATATTTTAATGCATTTAATTTGCATTCATTCACAACCTCTACCAACTTTTAAACTATGCCTTTGCTTAAATTTATTTAATCAATTTATGCGTTCGCATTTTCCAATTTTTAAAACAAAAATGATTTATAAAGCTACTCGGACGAATAGAAAAATAGATAAATGCTAATTTTCCAATATATAAAATAGCTCTCCAAATTCAAACTATACAAAAAATAAGTAATATGTTAAATGGCGAAATGTGATTGGCCGATGCTGCCGGTTAAAAGCATTCCGGGCGAATGCATAAGTAATAATAATATTTAATAATAAACAATATATTTTCAAAATAATCTAATTTGATATCTCTTAAATTAATGATAACAAAGTTGCACAATCTATCACGATTATTGTTGAATGGTTTCTTCATTCTAATGATAGATAGGTCCCAAAAATTGATACAAAAGTATTTACACAATCAAACTTAGAAACCATTCAAGGATAATCTTTCCCATTTTTTTTTCAAAGATAGATGTATTTCCCAACTTCCTATGACAACACGCGTACACAATCCTCTCCTCCTGCTCAGTTGCTTTTAACTACAAGCATAAACAACTGTGCTTTTCTGGGATAATAAAATGGTTAATTTCCAATAATACAGAAAAATTAAAGAATAAACAGTTTCCTACAGCTGTCTTTTGTGAAAGCAACCAGATTGTTACCTCGATAACACCAGAGCGCAGCTCCCGCTACTTGGTCGGAACCAATTTAAAAGCCCGCCCCACCACCATTAACTGGCCAATGCTCATACACTCTTCTCCTCTTCGCTTTTAAGCCAATTTTTCTGTAAAAAGCCTTAAAGCCGTCCCATTCCACAACGATTTCTAAATTTGTTACAGAAGTTGTAAGGCCCTGTATACTTTGTCTGCAACGGCATCAACCTAGGGTTTCTGGATTTGTTATAGAAGCTCTAAGGCCCTGTATACCTTGCCTGCAATGGCATCAACCTAGGGTTTGCGTGTAAGGCTATACCTAGCGAGCGTTACCGATGTATCTGTTCTCATCATGCGTAGATTCGAGAAGCAGTGATGCAGAGACCAAGGTTCGAAACCTGACAGAACAGCCTGTGGAAGTACAAATTCGGGTGGGTTCAATGCTGAGGAAGGCGTACAGAGTGGGGCCTGGATGCGCTAAGACGCTGAAGCGCAGTAAGATACGCGACAACTATTCCCAGCGAGGGGAAAGCGCGGTTCTTTTCCATGGGAATGGTGAAGCTTATGTATGGATTCACAGTTCCAAGGCCAATTGGGCCACCGCCAAGCAACAGTATCTTACTCTTGACGACCTCAAAGCTAGCATTGAAGTCAGGATTTGTAACGATTCTGGGAAAGGAGCTTTTACTGTGCTTAAAATATCCAGATCAAAAACCTCCTAGATTTTATTTTATTTTTTCAGCTGGATTCGAAAAATACCTTCCGAAGGCGTAAATCTGTTAAAGCTGATGTAGTCTATGAGTTTTTTAAAAGCTTCAGAGAAGTTTATTGTTTTCTCTTTATTTTTCAGATTAAACAATTTTTTTTTATTGAAGTAAGAAGAAATCAATTGCATCTAATGTTAAAGCAAGAGCTGCACAGCAGTGACAGGGAAAAGATCAGAGCAAACAATACAAGGCTGTCCAACAGCACCAAAACCAAACATTTGATGTTGTGCATGTTTTTGTACAACTTAATTTATTTTCAAAAAATTTGTGGCATTGAATCTTCAGAATCTCATATGTTTCATAAAAATTTGAATATAGATAAATGTTTTTTATAAATGACAGTAAAGAATGAAGTGTAATGATATGAATGTGTTATCTTAAATTTAAAAATTATTTTTTATATATTAAAATAATTGATAAACATAATATTTAATGAAATTACTTTTTATTTAAATAAAATAAACATCTAAAATCTAATTACAAACTTTTATATTTATTTATATTGATAATATACATATTTTTTATTTATTTAATTAATCTAAATGTCTATTTAAAGAAAGAATTTTCCTCCTTTACAATGATAAAGAATGGTTGGTGGAGATCGTTCATTTTTTTTTTACCATCACTTTCTTAGTATTTTTAAAAAAAAAATGTGATAGTCAATTTAACTCACTCTCACATCATGACAATCTTATTAAATATTTTTAATAATAAAAAATATTTTCTATGAATATAATAATCATATGAATATAATAATTAATCTTTTAAATTTTAATTAAAAAATATTAATTATTATAGAAATATGATTTTACTTTCAATCTCAAAAATTACATACAAGATAAAATAATATCATAATTTTTTTTTTAAATTCACTTAAAAAAATAGTTTTAAGTATCTATTTTTTTTCGTTGATTATTTGTAAAGTTTTGTATTTATTCTTTATACATTTGTTATGTTTTAAAATTGCATTTCTTGAGTTATAACGTGTTTTTAATAGCTTATAATCACACCCATAATACATTGGATATATTTTGTGAATTTTAATGTAAAATTTAAAAATTAAAATTCCTCCTTAAATTTTAATATAGATATTTTGAGATTTTTAGTTCCTCCAGGGAACTATAGGCACCACCAGATCTTAACTAGTTATTAATAATTCTCTTTTTAACCAATGAGAGTTCAAGCATTTTTTGTATTTGAATTTTTTTATTATCTATTATCAATGTATACATGTCAATTATATAACAAAGCATATTTCAAAATTCAATTTTCTTCAATCTAATTGGTAGACAAATTTCACCTGATATAAGCGATTAATGCACTTCCATTACTTGAACCATTACTTCCATTTCAGAATGGAATCGTAGCGATTATTATGGAATGGTGGGCATGGCCGTCGAGGACTCTCACAACCCTCTTGCTAAAAAACATTCGCAAGAACAAGAATCAAAGAAATTCACGCTTTACATTTCCCCAGCTTCTCCAATTAATCCAATTAGTTTGTTTTCTCCCTTGTTGTTCCATCTCTTTTATCTTCTGATCTGTTTGAAGATTTTCCTTTTCTTACACCAGAGTTTCATTATTTCGATGGTTTCTTCTTGCCCAAGACATACTGTTTACTGATCATTTTTCTTCTTTTGCTTGATATTTTGAAAATAGATAGAAGTCTTAAAATATGAATGCTGAAAGGCAGAAAGCAAGGAAAACATTAGGACAAGAATTCAATTTTCTTCTTAAAAGAGTTTTCATCTGACTTTATTAAAACCCTAAATGTGTTTTCTTCAATTTTTGTTATGTCTAGGTAACTGGATTGCAGCAAAAGTGCTCCATTCTTAAGGAATGGGTGTGTATTACTTATGAATTCATTCATTGTATTAAAGATTTTGGATTTTTACATTCAAACATAATAGGTTTCCTCAATAAAGTTACAAAATTGATAATATGAATTGGAAATAAATTGAATCTAAACCTTCAAGTACCCTAATATTGGTGTGGGAGCTCTTGAAATGATTGTGTGCATTGTGAATGGTCAGGGAAGACTATTTAATGCTAGGTCTATATTGCCCTTGGAGGTTACTTGGTTGGAGTTGATGTTGATAGAAAGTATTGTTTTCCTTGTGTATTGTTTGTTGATAATTAAAAAAAAAAACCCTTGTGTATCAAATTTACTTTACAATTATGGCTTTAAACACTTGAAATTTAGTCTTAAGTCATGACGTGACTTCTGATGAATCTTGTTCACTTCTAAGCAAAATTTGGATTGGCTTCATTTTATATAAGTTTTATCTTTTCATTTTGCTAACTGTGAGCTCTTACAATGCAGTTATGGAGCTAGTTTTAGAACAGGAGGTATGCATAGAAAGCAAAAGAAAATAAGGTGCCATGAAAGTTGAATGTTTCACATTTACCTTGTGATGATTCGGTAACAAAAAGACCTGTGACCAATTCAGTGGCAGTTCCTTCAGGTGAATTTTTGTACTAGTTTCATCGCTACAGCTGAATTTTATTTGTCTTTCTACTCTCTTTTGTTGTCAACAATCCATTTGGAGAATGAACTAAAAATTTAGCATTGATTTTCTAAACTAGATAAGCAGGGCTTATGCTTTTGAACAAATAGTTGTTAGTTCTTGTTACTAATTTTTAGCTACCAACTAAATTAGTAAAGTTTTATCAGACAATTATTAAACTGGGGTGAGAATTTTTTTGACATTTGAGAAAATCAGATAAGAAAACCAGACATTCAAAGATTTATTAGGTATAGGTACATGTTTCATGGTTAGTTCATCATGTTCAACATTTTAGCATGTGGTGTAAAATGGGCTCCCACAAGGGTTGAGCCCAACATGCTGCCTTCTTAGATTCAAAAGATGCAATGATAGTGGTCACGTGTTTCAATCATATCTCAAAAACTATGATTTGGATTTTCATGATTTTTGGATATAAATTATAAAACAATGAGGGAAAAAAACCCTTTAAATTTCTTGCTGACCTAGTTCGTATTTTTTGATAAATCTTCACCACTTATAAGGAAAAAGATAAATCCACCTTTTTAGGAGGATTGTAAGGCTCAAAGTATAGTTCTACATTAGTTTTGAGGTCCCACATGGGTTGACCATCACTCAATTTGCTCTAGTTTTGAGGCCTTTTTTTCATGCTTTTCAAACTTGCACGACTAAAGATGATTCATCATGCATATTGGTGGAGTTGAGAGTTAAGTCTCAATATTATCATTTAATTTTAAAGTAAAAAAACTTGGCTTGTATCTTTTGCATGATTTTAAATAAAACAAAATATGTAATTAAATATTAAAGGTAATATTTTATTACCTTAATATTACCATGTGCAACATTTGTAAAAAAAAAGAGAGCTCACAAGATAAATATTAAAATAATCATATTGATTATCTTTAATATTTAATTGAATAGTCCCTTTTTCCCAAAATAATGCAAAGCAAAAATGGAGCAAATGGTGAAACATAACTCCAGTTTCACATCAACTTTGTAGTTAAGATATTTTGACTTCGGTTATCTCCTCTTGGCTTTTTGAATTGCTTTATTGTATATAGGAAAAAAACTTAGTCTTTTTTCCAGAGTTCTTGATGATTATTCAAGAACAACTTTAGTAATTTATAGAACTTTTCAGGTTACTTAGTACTGTTATTTACAAAAGTTTCTTCAGAATATTCATTTGAATTTAGTGTTCACCTCTTCAATTTTTGGTGTTTTGTTTCTTCTAAATGATTTGATGCAAATTTATTGTGTTTTAAATCTAAAACCTTTAAATTTATGTTTCATTTCCTGGATGCATGTACACAAAAAATAATTTCTTAATAGGTCATAGATTGTGTTAAGTTTATCTCTTCTCTTAGATTGTGAAAGTCAGTTTTCCTTCATAAAGAAAGATTAAACAAACCTTTTTGTGAAATATTTATGTGATAAAGGTGCTCAAATTGAACTGTGTCAATAGACTTCTGAGAGTATTAGTTGTGAAACAACCTACATAGTAGTCATCATTTAGGTGCATCACCGAGGTTTAAATTTTAGTTTATGCATTCAACTCAAGCCTTCTTCCCTTTTCCATCCAAGTCAAAGTTAGTTATTAGAAAATCATAAAGGAAGCCGACCTATAATCCGAAGGTTAACTTTCAACATAGGGTACACACAACCTGAAAGTTTTCCCATGTTACACAGCATTGCAAAGCATCTTTTCTTTCACACATGGGTGCACTCCTATTGATAATAGTTCATACTTGTTGCATCTAGGGACCACCATAGCAATTTTTAGCCAGAATATTAGGGTTAGACATTGGAGTTACCAGAAATTATCCTTTATATTTGAAGTTATATTCCTTTGCAAACCATAATCTCCATTTCCTCTTTCTTTATGAGCTCAGATAGGTTTTTTTTTATTAATATTCTTTCAATGTATCTTAGAGGCCTTTGGTTTCTCTATTTTTCACTTTCTTCTTCCTTTTATATAAGTTTTATCTTTTTATTTTGCTAATTGCGAGCTCTTACAATGCAGGTATGGAACTGGTTTCAAAAAGGGAGGTATGCATAGAAAGGAAAAGGAAATAAGGTGCCAGGAAAGTTGAATGTTTCACATTTACCTTGTGATGATTTGGTAACAAAAATAGTTGTGACCAATTTAGTGGTAGTTCCTTCAGATGCATTTTTATACTAGTTTCACCACTATAGCTAAATTTTATTTATCTTTCTACTCTCTTTTGTTGTCAATAATCCCTTTGGAGAATGAATTAAAAATTTAGCATTGATTTTCTAAACCAGAGAAGCAGGGCTTATGCTTTTGAACAAATAGTTGTTAGTTCTTACTTGCTACATCTAGGGGTTAGAAACTCTGATTAGAAGCAATAAACCAAAAAGAGATCTTTTAGATAAATCTGATCTTAATGATTGATATAAATCCGATAAATAGAGGTATTATAATGAAATTGATTTTTAAAGCAAGGATTATAACAAAATCCACATGAAGAGGTTAACACTAGATATAACTTGGGAAACTCTTTAGGGAAACATCCCAACACCAAATAGAGATCTTTCACTATATTGATCTTAGAAAGAGATATCGAATGCAAGGAAAAGACTCAACAATCTTATGTTGTAGCAAAATTTTTACCTTTGGAGAAAGTAATCAACACCTAAACACTCTCCAAGCCTTTATATATAAGATTATTCACCCTAGTATTTAATTCATAGAGTTTTGGATCTAGGAAAACTACCAAGTGGTATTCAAAACCATTGATGGATCCAATTGACACATGTTCATTGCTCAACATGCAAACAAGAATTATGCATGAATTGTACGCATCTTGCAAATCCAAATGCCAAAATTTTGCATAAGAATCTCAAAATTCACTCTAGCTTCTCCTAGGAGGGGGGGCTTGAGAAAGGGACAACAGAGAAACAACTGAAGAAACATAGTAGTTACTTGAAGGGTTGTCCATCCAGACAAGATGACCATTCAGCTGATTCTATCCCAACGAAGCTGAGCCAATTCCTGACTAACCACACACAAATCCACCTAATCTCCTTCACTCCAATAATGTTTAACATACTCTCCAAAAGTTGCTTTGCAAAACTCAACCCATCTGTTGAATCTTTCAGTTTTGATTAGGGGATCCTTAAAAAGCCATATGTCCTCCCAGAATTTAGCTAGATTGCTGCTTCTAATGTGCCATCCAACCCCTGATTCCAAAATCTTTCTACCAACAATCATGTCATTCCAACAAGTTGAACCATGGGGTAGAATAGGGGAATCCAACAAAGCTTTGAGGGACACACAATTGGTCATATATTTACTTAAAATATCTTTCCATTCTCCAACAGATGAGAAGGATCTCCATATTTTTTTAGCAAGAAGAGTTTTATTAATAAGTCTATTTTTTCTAAGACCTAAACCCCCCAAGATTTTTAGTCTACAAACCAAATCCCATCCTATAAGAGGCATCCTTTTTCTCTCCTCCACACCAGACCAAAGGAATATTTTTTGGACCTTTTCAATGGCCTTCGCATATTTAGTAGGAATTTTGAAAAGGCTTAAAGCATAAACTGGGAGATTCTGAAGAGAAGCTTTGAGGAGTTGAATTTTTTCAACTTGGCTCAGAGGAGCTCATTTCCATCCAGCCAACTTCTTACTGAACCTATCAACCAGTGAACACCAAAAGGAATCCAGAGGTTTAAGGCATAGAGGTAGTCCAAGATAAGTAGATGGTAAGGATTCCACTCTACAACCAAGGATTCTTGCAATCTTGACCTGTCTATGCTCAAGGGTGTTAAAGAAAAAAAGGGAGCTCTTATGTCTGTTTACCATCTTCCCAGTCACCTTCTCATACACATCCAAATTTTTTTTCAAAGTCTTAGCCTCAATCACCATTGATCTTCCCATTAGCATAGTGTCATCAACAAACTGCTGGTGAGAACAAATCAAATTAGTAGAAGAAGGACTAAGACCAACAAGAGCCCTCTGTTCAATCAAAATTTTAAGATTCCTTCCGAGGCTCTCAACCATGATTGTGAACAAAATAAGAGAGATAGGATCACCCTGTCTTAGGCCTATTGAATTCTGAAAGAATATTGAAGGAGACCCATTCACAATGATAGAGGTGGAGACAGTAGTAACCAACTGATTCACCAACTGAATGACTCTGATACTAAAACCAAACACCCTAAGAATTTTGAATAAAAACTCCCAATCAACATGGTCATCAGCTTTGGATATATCTAGCTTAAGAAGAAACCCTTCAGTTTTATATTCCACAAGTGAATGGATATTCTCATGGACAGTAACTATAGAGTCTAAGATTTTCCTTCCTAGAACAAAACCATTCTATTGAGGGGATATCAGTGAGGGAAGGATAGTAATGATCCTTGATGTCAAAACCTTAGATATGATTTTATAAAAAGAGTTACAGAGACTAATAGGCCTAAATGCCTCAAACTCCATAGCCCCAGGTTTCTTGGGAACAAGGACAACAAAAGTAGAATTTAATTCCTTAAGAAGACTTCTGGATCCAAATAATTCCTTAACAACATTAACAACATCCTTTTCAACAATCTCCCAAAGCCATTGAAAACATAACATAGGAAACCCATCAGGGCCAGGGGCCTTGTTTCCTTCAAAAGAAAATACAACTTTAATAATTTCCTCCCTAGAGGGGATGGAAGCAAGCTTATCATTATCTTCCATCCCAACAACCTTAGGGATAGCCTGTAATAGAAAATATTGCTCATTATGGTTGACTTCCCCATTCGCCAAGAGAAGGTTGTTAAAGAAGAGGACAACTTGATTTTTGATGTCTTCCTCTTCCTCATATCTCTTCCCATTAACTTCTATATGGGAATTTCTATTGGAAGCCCTATGTTTTGAAGCAGACAAATGAAAGTACCTGGTGTTTCTATCTCCAGCTTAGAGCCACAACACTCTATATTTGTACCTCCATAACTCCTCCTCTTTAGCTATAATATCATGTAATTTCACCAATAGCTCATTTTATTTTTCCCTATTATTTTCTATGTATCCTTCACTCTAAATTTTATCTTGGATCTCTGAAAGCTCCATTTGAAGTTTAGATTTAATGCCAAAGATGTTTCCAAAGGACCTTTTTTCCAACTTCTTAATTTGTGTTTGACTTCCCTTAGTTTCTTAGCAATTTTGAACATAGCAGTGCCTGAAACATCAATATTCCACCATTTATTGATTTAATCAAAAATATGGGGGTGGGACAACCACATTCTTTCAAATCGAAAGGAAGAGTTCCTCTTTTCCTTTATAGGGTCTACCACAAAACTTATAGGAAAGTGATTAGAGACCACTCTAGAAAGAGCTTTAAGAGAACAATAATAGTTTATAAGCCACTGATAAAAAATTAAAGGTCCATCTAACCTTACTTGAATCAGTTCCTTACCAATTCTTCTATTCGACTAGGTATATATGGCTCTTTTCAAATCAAGATCAATCAACGCTTTGTTGTTGATGAAGTCCAAAAGATCATATTTACTCTCCAAATTCACCCGAGATCCTCCAAATTTCTCTTCATTGAAAAGGGGTATGTTAAAGTCGCCCATTATAACCAAGTGGTCATTATCAAAGATCCTATGGAATGTAGAGAGCTCATTCCAAAAAGATTTTCTGGCTCCTTTCCCATTAGGAGCATAGATATTCAACTGAATCTAGCTATAATTATCTATGATATCTGTGAATTTAGTAACCACATGATTAGTGCTCTCCAACAAAGGTTCCCCTTTAATAAAGTTCTGGTTCCAAAAAGTAGCAATTCCTCCTTATGCACCATCTGAACTATTTCCTTGGATTCCACAGTTTTGAAACATTTTAATCTTATCCACCTTATCTTTAAACATTTTATTTTCTTGGATGAGAAGAATATCAGGTTTATGATCCCTAACAAAATTGTACAAAACATCCCTCTTATGAAGGCTATTAAGGGGATTGGAGAATCTCCGGAATGGTCTTTTGAACACCATCTGCTATGTCCTGAAAGCTTTCATGCTCTCTCTGCCATTACCCGACCTTCTTCGTTGGTTATACTTAGTAGCACCACAATCCACCTTTGCTCTTGTTCTGGTAACAACTCCACTCGGAGTATACTGTTGTTCACTTCTCTCCTTTTTCTTTGATTGGGAGAGGACTTCTTCCCAATCAGTATCTTTTTGACTCTCCAACTCTCTCCCTGATTCCCATTCCTTATCATACATTATTCTTTTCTCCTAGGGGAGAGTGTCCATTTGACCATTCTTGAGCTGGTTCAAATTGTCACTTGAAAGATCGATATTCTGGCTTAGATTCTCAAAGGTATCCTTGAAAAAGTATGGAGTTGTTTTTTCCTAGAGTTTAAGAGGGTCACTCGAAGGGAAACATTCTACAAAATTAGTAGTTAGGATAGGAATGCCAATATCTAGAGACAAACCCTGGATAGGAATATCCTCCAGTCCAGGATCCCCATTATCTTGGCCTTCTGATAAAATCTTAAGAGTGGAAGAAACAAAGTCCTTATCCCTTTTACCATCCCCAAAATTATCCTGACACTTTGCTTTCACTTCAAAATGAGCTCGACTTGCACACACTATCCAAAATGCATGGCATTCATGATGTTAGTACATATCTATGACACATGTGACTATCTGTAGTTCCAAAGCCAAATTGCAATGAGTATGGTCTTTGGGGAGACTTGTTTTGTATTAATTGGCTATCCAAGTGGTTAGATATTGAGATATGTATTTGGTGTTTAACAGGAAAAAAAAATTACTTGCATTTCAATGAAAATTCACAAAGTACAACATATTCTATTCTTTTCCATGATTAGGATCATAAAAATGGAAATTTCGAACCACTTGTGAGGAAAAAAATTAACACACCTGAACAATAGGCTCACCAATATAAACAATTTGGAAGAAATATATACTCCCTAAAATGAATTTCACAGAAAAAAAAAAAGATACAATGTCTAGATTATGAGAAAACACATTATCAATATCAGATTTTGGTGATAGTATTTTCAATACTATTGCAAGTTTGATTGAAAATTAATATGACAACCCATGTCTTAGACACTAAATGGTTCAATCCTTTTGCAATGCAATGCTAAATGGAGACAACATAGCAAATGAATGCCTTCAAACATGCTTAAAATATGGATTGAGAAATAATTGTGGTGTGACAAATTGGGAAACATTTATTGCAAAAGTTGGAGATGCATTTGAACAAAGTGAAATTGAAGGTTTTGAATGGCTATCCTACATTTTGCAAATAGAAATTCAAGTTTCCTCAGAAACTAGTGTGGTGCCAACCAAAGTATATTGCAAATGTGTACAACCAACAAAAGTATACAATGCCATATGTTACAAATTCAATGACATGCATACACATTATAAGCCAGGTGAAGTTGAGATAATAATGGTAAATGACATTCATACTACACAACTAGAAAAAAAAAAAAAAAAAAAAACAATGAAAAGCAAAGAAAGGATTAACATGCACAAATTGAAAGAATCCATTCGAAATAATAAACAAGTAAAAACTTGCAACTCTACACATCTCACAAACAACTTCACCACTATTCTCCATAAGTCACTTCATAAACTAAAACAAGAGATACACAAAAAACCTAAACAAAACATTAGTATGCATAAATTGAAAGAATCCATCCAAAACAGTGAACAAGTAAAAACTTGCAACTCTACACATTTAAGAAATGGGTTTAGTACAACTTTCCAAAACTCACTTCGTAAACTAAAACAAGAGATACACAAAAATCCTAAAATCCAAAACATAGAAAAAAGAGGAAAAAAAACACTCGTTCAATCTTACATGGAAAAAATCAAAGACACACCTAAACATGTGTGTGCAATTTGTGGGAAATTACATTTCAAAAAGAATATTATAAATCTAAGCCGACAAACAATGGAAACATATGGGCTAGTTTTATTAAGGACACAAGGATTTTCTAGAAACAAAATATGTAACTTTTGTAACCACCAATTGAGGCAAAACAAAAAACCAATATACACAATTCGAGGACATATTAAAACAAATAAGCCACTACAATACACTACACTTTTAGAACTCGAAGAAAGGCTAGTGTCCCTTCGACTTGCCTTTGCACAAATTTGGAAACTAGGATACAAAAGACCTCAAATTGGACTAAGTGGAACAATTACTAATGTCCCAAAAGAAATGACCATTATACAAAAAGTGTTGCCACGTTCCACCAATGAAACATGCACAATTGCTATTGCATTAAAGAGACGTTTGTAATATAGAAATGCATACCAGAAAGGAAGAGTTTGACCAAATGTTATTATGAATTCTTTAAACGAATTGTGTAAAACAATGTTGTACAAAAGGAAAAATGTTAAATTGAACAAAAATTGGCATGACCATTTGTACCATTTAGAAGAGCACACTACATGCACAGACTCTTCATCAAGTGATAGCGACAAAGACAATGACACAAATAGCCCAATGGAAATGGAAACTGATACCTTGATCCATGGCTTTACTAAGTCAAGAACTATACATTCAATACAAGACAAAGTCATTGAAATTGCACCTGCTGAAGGAAAACAACCTCTTGGAATATTCCAAGACAAATATGCAGAGGAAATGAATTTTCCAACACTATTTTTCGAAGAACCACATGATGAAAGAATTGAAAATAAAATTTCATACCAAAAAATTGCACAATGGGAATTACAAAGTTCAAATCGAACATTTTCTTATCATACCACTAACTTATATTTCAAAACCATTAAAATTCTAATTGCCTAGGTATTTTCTACACTATGGATAAGAATTCACAAAGGGAAATTAAAAGGTAGAACCCTACTAGCAAAAGATGAGAAGCACAAGGAAAACCTTGAAAAGATATTGCAATCAAACATTGGATATATGCAGATTTCAAAAAAATAAGAAATTCACTAGACTATTTGCAACACTTGAAAATAAATATTTTTGCAATGATATGACAGTTGGGTCCACCTACTTTTTTTGTAACTTTCACTAGTGCAGAACAAAATTGGGAGCCATTAAAGGAAAAATTGAAAGAATTATACATCTCACACAAAAAAAGTCAACAGAAAACCAAGAAGAATTGCTTAATGAAGTTGACATTACCTATTTGATTAAAAAGGATCCAACCACTTGTACTCACTATTATAAACATATGATTAATGCAATGAAACAATTAATATGCTTAGATGAGAAATTTTTTGGAAAGGTATTGGACTACTTTTTAGTTGCAGAATTCCAAAATTGAGGAAATGAACATGACCATTTCATGCTATGGGTTAAAGATGCACCTATATATGAAAAATATACTAATACTAGTATTGAACATTTTCTAGACAGATACATAACTTGCAATACTGAAACTTTAAATGAACAAATGGATAAAATACACATACATGACCATAGTAAACAATGTGGCAAGACCAAAAAAAAATGTCGCTTTGGTATTCCACAACCACCAATGAAAACAACAAGAATTCTTGAACTATGCATCAACGAAAAAAGAAACATGTGTTTGGGTGAAAAACTTAGACCCATTTTAGAATGTTAAAGTTATGATTGTTGTACATCTTTTGAGGATTTCCTACTGAACATAAGCATGAATGAAGAAGAATACATATTAGCCATACAATCTACATTGCTTAGACCAACAATGTTTTTGAAAAGAAAGCCAACTCACATTTGGAACAATACATTTTGTAAAAAAATTCCTCATCTATGGCAAGCAAATATAGATGCACAATTCATTCTAAATGCATATGCTATAGCAGTGCACTATAGCTCATACATGACAAAATGCAATGCCTCAATAACAAATGCATTTAACAAAATACACACAGAGCAGAAAGAACATAGCATTGATGCAATTAAAATGATAACAAAACTTGGAAATGATTTGCTCAATCTACAACAAATGTCTACTCAACAAGCTGTACACATTGCGCTTTCACTTCCTCTTAACTATAGTTCAAGGAAATGCATATTCATAGACACATCAACTACTAAAAACCGTACATTTATTTTGAAAAATTCCACACAACTAAAAAATGAACCAGATGATTCACAAAATGTTGCTTGTAAAAATTTAATTGACCATTATATTGCATGTCCTCAAATATTGGCAAATGTTTGTCTAGCAGAATTTTCCGTAGAATATAGAAAAAGAAAAGGACAATTAAAAGAAATAAAGAGACCACAGATTATTCGATATATAAGATATAATAATTATGTTAACAATGAAAAATATTATAGGGAGTTCAACTTTTACTGTATGTCCCATTTTCCATAGACGAAAACATGTTGAAAAGAGGCTTCACAACATGGGAAGAGTCTTTCATTGCTAAAGAAAAAATAGTAAAACTTAATCAAGCAAAGTACACGTACCATATAATGAGCTATGGGGTGATTTGGACAATGCTATTAATGATGTCAATATTGAGAATGAGAACTATACAAAAACAAACAATGTTCACAACTTGAATAGTCAATATAATGAATAATACAATTTGCAATTGGATTTAGACACATTGAAACTTAAATTCTACAACAAACAAATCAAAAGGCCATTTGAAATTGCTAAGCATCCAAACTTAGCTGACAATACATAATACTACAATCTTTGAAGAATGCTAAAAAAAGAGCAACAAGCCATAGTAAATGACATACTAGTAAAAAAACAAAATAAATTACTTGAACCATTGCATTTGTTTCTAACAGGAGGTGCTAGAATAGGAAAGACATTCACTGCCAAATCTATATACCAAGGCCTACTGCGTATATACAATAACTCTATTGATAGTGACCCAGATAAGATAACAGGCTTGTTACTTGCATACACAGGTAAAGCAACTTACAGTATTGAAGGTACAACTTTTCACTATGCACTTTTCATACCATTTAACAAATCCACTACTATTCCATTGAGCTGAAACAAATTAGATATATTGACAAAAGAATATCGACAATTATGTATTATCCTTATTGATGAAATCTCATTAGTTGGAGTGAGACTCTTGCGTTGCATAGATAAAAGATTGCATGACATCATGCAAACACCTACTAAATATTTTGGTGGTTTAGACATTATTTTTTGTGGTGATTTCTACCAAGCAGAACCTATACATGACTGTCCAGTGTTCCAAATTGTAAATTTAGACACCCAACTAGTTCCATACAATTTCTCAGAAAACATCAAATGCTATACATTACAAACAACAATGAGACAAAAAGATGAAATCTTCATTAAAATTCTAAAAAAAAAATGAACAAAATCTCAAATAGATAGTGACATGGCATACCTGAATAACAAATGCTTACATCCTACACCTACTGACCCAACATTTCCATTCCTTTTTTATAAGAGAAAAGATGCTAAAGCACACAATAAAAAAATATTAGTTTCTCTTCTTGGAGAACTAATAACAATTAATGCAATTGACGAATAGGATAATTCTATTAATGTAGAACAATTGTTCAAAAATAATACAAATCTATCAGACCATATTATGTTAAAAAAAGGCATACTAGTTGAAATTTATGATGGAAACTATGATACATAGGATGGTCTTGTAAATGGATCAGATGGAATACTCAAAACATATACTCATCATGTGCTGGTATTGACATTATATAGATTGAGTTCAATGATCGTCGTATAGGAAAAGCTCAAGCCACAAAAATATCACATTTAAACCATACATATATTAACAATGGATGGGTACCAATACTCTGAGTTTCCAGACCAATCTTAAAACTAAATGCTCAACATAAAAATATTGCTAGAAAAAAAATTTCGGTACAATTAGCAAGTGCTTGAACAATACATAGATCACAAGGACTTACAATGCATGGCCTTACATTTGAACCATTAGGTGTACACCAACATGGGTTAACTTACACAACCCTTTCCCGCACATCAATAATTGAAACATTGTTTTTGTTAGGCCCTCTAATAGCAAAAAAAATTAAAGTATGAAGAGAAATCATAGATTAAATGACACGGTTAGAATCAATAGCTAAGTGGACTCTATAAAATGACACACATTACAAATCTCAAACATCATGTATTAACATATCTACATTCAACACTTGTCATTTCCAACTACACAAACAAGACATTGAACATGACAAAGATTTAATGTCATCAGACATTATTTATCTGCAAGAGACATAATTGGAAATAAATTTAAAAAATGATGCATTATCAGAATATAATTACTCTATAGTATATCATATACATGGGATAATGACCTACACAAAAAAGCATATACAAGTAGCAAATGCAATTCCACTTATAGAAGACAATGTTGAAGCAATATAGAGTACACTAATATTTACTAAACAAAGCCTTTATATTTATAATATCTATGCCAGACTAGTAGCATTGCTTACAAATATCATAAAAATTGTTAACAAAGAAATGAAAATTGCTCCCACTGGAAGCCTTATTTACATTGCAAGTGACTTCAACATTGACATTTCTAACACCTCAAAAAAACTAGACATGCTAAAAGAGAACATGAAAATATTCAAGTTGTTCTTATTACAGGAAAATACAAAACTTTTGTCAAGGACCATTATTGATCATGCTTGGAAAAATAATTATGAAAATACAACAAATATTCAAAGATACAAGTCGTACTGGATGAATCATGACACTCTTCTATTCCATGTTGCCAACATCATCTAGCCATGCTCTGCATTATAGAAGAGGTAATCACATACAACAATTTTATATGAAAAAATATTTTATTGTCTACATACATTAACTCTTACTCAAAAAAAAGTACTTAAAAAATATTTTATTGTCTACATACATTAACTCTTACTAAAAAAAAGTACTTAAATTCACTACTTTTACTATTCTACAAATCATTATTCATATAAAGAAAAATTTAGAAAATATTGTTTTGCAGGTGACTTGCAATAATGAACATTGAGAAAGAAAAAGTATCTACTACACTACCTGCAACATCACAACATGGAACAAATAAATATTAAGTTACATGGAGAACATACATAATTTTTTTCTTTAATAAAATATCCTCTTGAAAAACCATACTTCACTAACCTATCTATTTTGTCAAATCCAATTGGAAATCATCAAATTTAGCAACACTCCAACAATAGCTGTGCATACAACCAATATTACATCAGATGAAAGGTATTTATACTAGTGAAAAAACAATTAATTTTTTTTTTCCAATAATATAAGGAATATATGCAAATGTAATAGGAAAAACTCGACTTTAACAATAGATTACTAAACAAGTAAAAAAAAAGTATTGTGTAGCTTTTTCAAAAGCATGGAAATCAGTGAAGAGGGATGTAGATGATTCTTTCTCTGCACCTAAAAAAGAACGCATAACAAAACGGTAAGACATGTCATCTCTTCCAAACTAGTTAAACATTAAATAGTATTTTCCACGAATTACATGACTAACAATTGCATTTCTTGCTACAAGTGCTTGGAAGACATTGAACTAAATACCACTTCTCCCACAAGACTGATCATTGAAAGCAACAAAGAAAGGTACTCATTTTTTATAGTCTTCTTCTCTACCTATTTTTATGAATAAGCTATGTATATAGCAGTACATTTTCCATTGATTTCTATAAACAACAACATACTTAGACAAAAAACTTTGATTTTATGTTCACACAACTAATAATAGCATACATTTTCAATAACTACATAAGAATACATAACAAAATGGTGACAATTGTCAACTCTTCCAAAATAATGAAATGTTGAATAGTAACATCTACAAATTTCATGACTAACAATTTCATTTCCTATTACAACTAGTTGAAAAGCATTGAACTAAATAGCACATCACCAACCAAAATGACTACTGAAAGCAAGAACCAAAGGTATTAATTTTCAATACTCTTCTTTCAATCCATAATTAGTAAAAAATCTACGTATATGGTTGTACATTTTCCAAATATTTCTACAAACACTAACATACATAGTGGAAAATCTTTAATTTACATCCACATATTTAAGAATAATATACATTTTCTATCCTTCAATGTTCACAACTATAATGCATATTTAGAATACATAATTAACTTCACAATGTATTTTTGACAGTCTAATTTCAACAAACCAAAAACCCAATACAATATTGGAAATTTCCATAGAGAAAACTGGTTTGGTATTCAAAGGCGATGTTCTTGTTGTCTATGCTCCTGCTTCTACAAGAAACAACACCCAAAAAAAGGAAAAAATACTACATGTGGATCTAGTAGATGCCTATGGTAAAATAACTATTACTGTAAACATTAGCAACAATATGATAAATATATTTTTGCCTTGTATGCTCGTTAGGTCTAGTATTCACATCACCAATTTTTTAATCAAAAATAAAACTCAATATGAAAGAGGTGATGCGGATTGTTGCCTTGCCTTAACTAGTAGAAGCATAGTAGAAAGTGTACCTATTGTTTGAAAAAAACGTAGATTAAATCCAAATGTCACATAGATCTCCCAATTAATACAAGCAGACTGTAGCTATTTTGTTGGCTCGTTTGGAGCAATAGCAACATCTTATCATTTCAACAAAATCAAGTTCGAAGTACATGTGAAATATGGAGACCTCCAAGAAGACATGACAACTGTAAATACCTAACCATCTTCCTTTTATTTTGATATGCAACTAAACTTATTTTCTTAAATTCATTAACAATTTTCCTTTGTAGGTTGTTATCCCAACTGCCAACACAGATTTGTGTGCATTTTTACACCAAATGTTTTCAAAAATAGATATGCCACTGCTTATTTTCAAAAATTTAGTTAGAACTAGTTCAAAAGGTTCAAATCTAATGCACACAACACAATCAAGGGTATGTGCAGGATCATGATGGGCCAAAAAGTGGCAATATGATGGGTATGTGGTTGACGACTATTTTTTTTACCCAAAATTGATGAAATGAAAAGGGTTTTTAAAGGATATTCTCAGCTTTCCATCGATATAAATTATGCTTTACTTTGAATTTAATAAGTAATTATTATTAATTTTATATTCAAATTATGACTAAAGTCTTGATTGATAGGTTGATTGAAAAATATCTATAGCTTTCAAACAATATCACATTTTTTGAATCCAAAACATGCACGTCACAATCTATGCTTCGCATACTATATGATTGAAAAAAGAAAAATTGAATTTCATGAAGTTTTGAACAAGTTAAGTTGGTCAGACATACAAGTTTTTATATTTGTTAAAAGTTGTAATAAAAAATTCACAATTAATTATTTACTTGGAAACAAATTACAAAAAAATATGCATCACATCGGGGCATGATTCCTCTACTTATTATTAAAATCTTATAAAAAAATATTTTCATTTTATTGTGGTTAGGGTGGTTAGACAGACACCTACTTCTTATTTTTTCCCTAAAATTTAAGTACCACTACATTGAAATTTTAAATTTTCACCAAATAGATTTTTTTTTTAAAACAAACCTAGTAGTTTAGAAACTATGTTCAATTTGCTACAGATTATAGTCTTACATATTTTTGAAATAATATAGACAACTTATTCAAATTTTTACGTCAAGTTGCCTAACTCTGTTTTTTCTGAATTTTTTGCCACTTAAAGGCCTATTTTTTCCATGATGATCCTGCACATACCCTCAACATTTTTTGAGGAGCTCAATGATGCATGTACAAGAACACAGTTGGAAACTCTTTCAAAATCTAACATTCAAGCAAGAGCCCAAAAATTAAGAATTTTATTTTTACATTTATATAACACATTTATGAAATATTTTTAGTTCCCTACACAATACATAACATGTTATTTTTATTGACAAGTACTTGGGACACTGAAACCAAAGAATGTCTACTTGCCCCCCTTCAAAGCTTGTTGTAGCACATGTCATCACTCCATGCTACTGGACAAGTGTCTTGAAAAATGATCTTCTAATTGCACATTCTGCAAAAAAAACACTCAACTTTCCTTTTGTCACAATCTGGCTTGCACGTTGTATAGGAAAGAAGGAAACATTGACTGTTAGTTAAGTGGAAAACTGCTTAAATAATTTTTCCCAAGCTTCAAGAGATCACATATGAGCAATATAAAGAAGACATCTCACCTATAGTGTAAATAAGTAATTTTTTGTGTTTCAGTTTTACAACAGTCAATTTTAAAGACACTAGTTCGATAAGCCTTTCATTTTGTTGCTTTTGGTACAAAAATTTACTGTGCAACCTTTACGCTTTATCAGTTTTGATTTAACAAACACTAGTGTCAGTGAATACTATTTTGATTGCCTTCAATGGAAAACTTAAATAGGTCTTTTCTACTTCCATTGGTTTCACATAAAAAAATCTTGTCACACTTGCTTTTTTCTAATAAAGCATAGGCTTCAACTTTGTTTTCCATTACAATGGAGAATTTTTTTAGAGAGCCATGATAGTCGTCATTGTTTATTAGCAGTGCCATTTATTCTCTGAGCAGTTTTTATTTATTTTTGTAAATGCCTTTTGATAAGGGATAGGTTTGATATAAACAATATCTCAAGCCTCCCTTGAAATACCATTGCACTTAGTAACTACTAAATTTATCTAGTAGAATGTTTTTATTAACAATGCTATTTATTCCCTAAGCTGTATTTATGTTTTTGTAAATTCCTTGTGCTAAGGTATAGGCTTGATCAAAGATTATGTCAAGCCTTCCTTAAAATTGCACTCGGTATTCCCTAAATTATGCTATATATTATTTATCATTCTACTATATCCTATACCTTAAATATCAGATAAGTTTGATAATTTCTTGTTACCTAGTTTCAGTTTTTGTTTCATCACTAATGTTTACATTGCTTATAAGTGCAATTTGTTTCCTTTACCATGTCCATTCCATGTTGAAACTTAAGGCTTATACTGTACAAAATACTGCCAGTTGGTATTATTAACTTATATTTTTACGGTTCCTTGTGACTTGGGTTTGCTAAGTAATATCCATCCTTGCATATTGGAGTATTGTTGTATCACAGTGCAATACGTTTTATAATATTCAAACAGGAAGGTAAATGAAGAGAAAATTTGATGGTGTGTGCATATCTCATATAAATGGGTACACTAATTGAGGAGGCTCTACAGTTGTATGTAGATCATCGAGGCTATGCCAATGAAGGGGTATGCAACATTAATTAGAAAATATTGAGAAAATCCCATTTTGAATACTCATTAGCTAAGTAATTTTTTTCATTTTATCTTAGGTAACTATTTCCAGCTAGTGACGCTATGTTGGTGTTGTTCCCCTATTAGTATGGTTGAATTTCATACAATATAAAATACTAGTGTTTTTAAAATTTAGAATTTTGTTTCTATAGGCCTCTTGTCCACATCTCAATGTATTTTCCTTGTGTAATGTTGTCACAAAATTCATGCTAGCCCACATCTTCATTTCAACAAAGATGGTAACTTGCTAGTAGTCACAACAAGTGATATTGGCATCAAGATATTAGCTAATGTAGATGGACTTCGGTTGATTCATACGTTGGAGAGTAGAGGATTTGAAGCAACAAGGGTTCCTACAAAGTCAATGATATCTAAGGTAAAATCTTGATTGCATGTGTCCAATTAGAATAAAAATGCCTAGATATTGATTTTAAGAACCAAAAACTCTAGCTGCAGTTTTTTTTAGTCTCTAGGCTCCAATTGTAAACATTATGCCTATTGTAGTAAATACACCTAGTTCCCATTCTGGTGCTATGGAACGTACAAAGAGAATTCCACAAGCTGTGTCTATGAATGACTTTGAAATGGATTTCCTTAAGCATTTTATTTAACAACAATATGAAGTCATGTCTTTTCTTTTGAATATTTATACAAAATACTTTCAGTTATTTAACATCTCTAAAGAAAAAGAAACAACTAATATTCCATTATTCCTTTTTTGTCCCAATTCTTACAAAAAATTACATTTCAGACATGCAAAATAATATAGATAGCAATTAGACAACATATGTTAAGCCAAGGATTTTAGAGGATTCTACAAACAAGAATAAGAATTGGAAATTGATTGAAATTATTGTAAGTCTCTAACGTTACTAGAAGTGATGCATTCAAGCAAGCTAAGATTTGATCTCCGTCATAAAAACATAATGAATGTAGAATTAGCATTGTACACTATTTCTTGATACAAGTATTAACCTATTGTCTTTTACAGATTACAAGACTAATATACACCAACTTTGGTTCTGCTATTTTAACATTGACATCAAATGCACTCCACAAATTGTGGAAATGGCCATGAAATGAGCGGAATTCATTTGGAAAGGTAACACTCTTCAATGCTTAAAGAGTTTATCTACGTTTCTGAGAAAATTATCTCTTAAATCACTAAGACAGTGGTCTCTTCTATAGTCTACTGCCAATGTTCATTGTATTAGAACAAACAATACATGGTGCCTTGCTCTACTTTGTCAAAAACAAAAAAAAAACTTATAGTTTGTTAACATTATTTGCATAGGTATATGGCGTTTTAAAAGTTGCAAATCCTTTCTCCATACCATTCCAGCCCACATGTGGACAATGCAATTATACAACTTCTAACTTCAACACATTGAAAGATGACATAGGCCACTACAACAAATGTAATCAAGAAACTATATTCACATATATCCCTTGTCATAAATGCATTCTATCTACTGAAAACAACAAAAATATAGAATGTACTCTTGAAAAATAGATGTTCAATTGTCTATTGCCACAACTTTAAAATATCAGTTATGAAGAATATATACGAGATAAAACCAAAGTAATTTTCATTGTACGTGGCTTGCAAAAAGAGGCAAACTATACACTTAACCAAAACAACATCATCATCAGTTTGCAAGAGAATCGTATGCTTCTAGCATAAACTTCAAGTCAGGCATCAAACTTATATTACACATCTAGTTTTACATTCAGTATTTTCATGATTGTAGACAAATTTAAAAGTATACTAATAATCTTTTCCTAATTTTGCAGATGACTCAGTTCTAGTACGATCTCCAACAAACAATCTATTTTGTGAATGAAAGTATCAAAACATTTACTAGTTTTTCTTTCAAGATCACTTCACAACTAATTTTCTTAGTTTCAGATGCACTTTTTTATAAAAACAATATGTTTCTCAGTAATGTACTTATTTTTTATTTGAAAACCACTTCATTACTGATTTTCAGTTTCATATAAAACTGATAGTTCTTACTTTTTGATTTCAATACCAATTCATTACAGATTTATAGTTTCAAAAAAAAATTGCTATAAACAAAAATGTTTCTCAGCAGCATAAACATGGGTGCTTTGAATGTTTTTTCTCTCCTCTCTTCATGCTTTCAATGCCATAAAAAAATGCTTTTTTTTCTTTGTATTTTACTTGAAGGACTACTTGTGTGCATATTTCTGCATACATACCTAACAATCTATCTATCCTCGTAGAACCTTGGAAACCATGGTGTTATATTGTGTTATATTAGTATTGTACCACAATGATTTTTTCCTACTTTAATAAATATAGTTATAACTTTATTTACATCTGTAGATATGCAAAATTAGCATCATGCATTCAATTAGGTCCATTCATCAAGTAAACCAAGTTCACATTCATCCGCTCATAAAGTTAATCAAGTTCATTAAATCCATTCATTAGGGAAATCAGGTTCATTTAATTCAATCTCTAAGGATTATCCACTTAAATTTAATAAATTAACTTTATTTAATTTAAGCCTAGCATTCCCTCTTTGATTAAATAAATCAAGACTTTATTTAATTAAATCTCAAAATTCATATTTCTCCCTCTTGATTTAAATAAATCAAAATATTCAAGTCAAAAGGGTCAAAATCAACTAACCATCACCTAAGCTAATCTAATCCTGATTAACCTAATCAAATTACCCATCACATCCTCTAGCTTTTCCCACTTGCACCAATAAATCATTTTAATTCATTTATAAATTAGCATTTTCTCTCAACAAAGCATCTTTTGGGAATATTCTCCAAGTTTGAATTTGAAAAAGCAAGTTGACATGTACATCCAACATGGCAATAAATTCTCTCTTACATGTCCCCCACTCAACATTTAACTCTCAAATTCAAATTTGAATCTCCCCCTCTTTGGCACATTGACCAAAATGTGCTCATTACTCATCCTATCACAAGTTGACAAGTGGCTCCATCTCATTGGATAAATATTTGTCCCACATTCATCCATTTGGCTATATCTCTCACCAAAATATTCTATAAATGGAAGGCTTCATTCATCATCAAATCTTCCACAAATCTACAAAGCTTATGCAAAGTCACTCTCTTCACATTGAGAACTCATTTTGTCCATTGCATCCTCATCATTAGCATTATCAAGGGTTGGGAAAGGGTCACTTCTCACAAGTGACACCAATCCACTATGGAATAGGTTATTCATTATGCTTTTTAGGATTTCAACTAACTTGTTTTGTTGTGTTGTTTGTAGAGCATAATGGATTATTTCATAAAGAGTGCTATTTTGTTTGTTTTCTTTAAACTAACTTCATGATGATATACGTGCTATGGAATAGAGTTTAAAGTTGCAGATTTAAAATGGTGCTACATATGTAAAGTCCCCTCATTAAATTAATCAAGCTCATAAAATCCATTCACTAAGTAGATCATGGCTATTTAATTCATTCCTAAGGTTATTCATTTAAATTAAATAAATCAAAGTCTTACATCAACCTTTTAATTAAATAAACCAAAATTTATTTAATTAAATTTCCAAATGCATATTCCATCCCTTTTTTATTTAAATAAATCCAAATATTCAAGTCAAATCATGGGTCAAAATCAACTAATCATCACCTAAGCTAATCTAATCCTAATTAAACTAACCTAATTACCCATCACATCCTCTAGCTTTTCCCACTTGCACCAATAAATCATTTTAATTCATTTATAAATTAGCATTTTCTCTCAACAAAGCATCTTTTGAGAATATTCTCCAAGTTTGAATTTGAAAAAGCAAGTTGACATGTACATCCAACATGGCAATAAATTCTCTCTTACATGTCCCCCACTCAACCTTTAACTTTCAAATTCAAATTTGAATCTCCCCCTCTTTGGCACATTGACCAAAATGAGCTCATTCCTCATCCTATCACAAGTTGACAAGTGGCCTCATCTCACTGGTTCAATCTTTATCCCACATTGCTCTCTTATGAGCATTCTTCCAATTTGAAAATCTATAAATAAAGGGCCAATTCTTCATCAAAACATCTACACTTTCATGCAAAGTTACTCTGTTAAATTGAGAACTAATTTTTCCCATCACCATGTCATTGCATCATTTCAGCTTTAGCAAGGGTTGGGAAAGGGCTACTTTTCACATCAAAGTAGCACCAATCCAATATGGGATAGATATACTTCATGTTTTTATATAGGTGCTTTAGTTATATTTTTATTTATTGCATTTGAAAAAGCATGTTAGATTATCTCATATGGATGTTGAAGGTTTGTTTTGCTTAAATACACTAACCATGCTTGTATATGTTAGTTTTTTAACCATTTACAAATTTTAAAATATAAAGGTATCTTGAAGCACCATTAAAATATGCATAAACTCTAAAACCTCAAATATGGGTTAGTAACATGCAAACTTATCAAGTACCTCTATGAAATAACATATAAATGCTTGACAAAATGTAACCAATAAAAGGATTAAAAGACATCTAAAAACATAACATGTACCTATTCCATATTGGATTGGTGTCAAATGTGCCAGTGACCCTTTCCAAATCCTTGCTAAAACTCAAATGATGAAGTGCAATGGTGAAGAGAAAAAATAGTTCTCAATTTAAGAGAGTAACTTTGCATAAGAGTGTAGATGATTTGATGAAGAATCAGCCCCTTATTTATAGATTTTCAAATTGGAAGAGAGCTCAAAATAGAGTAATGTGGGATAAAGATTGGACCAATGAGATGAGGCCACTTGTCAACTTGTCATAGGTTGAGGAATGTGCAAGTTTTGGCCAATGTTCCCAAGAGAGGGAGATTCGAATTTGAAATTGTGAATTAAATGTTGACAGGGGGACATGTAAGAGAGAAGTTATTGCAATGTTGGAAGGGACAAGTCAACTTGTCTTCATATTCAAACTTGAGGGAATATTCCAAAAAGGTGCTGTGTTGGGGGAAAATGATGATTTTATAAATGAGTTAAAATGATTTATTGGTGCAAGTGGGAAAAGCTAGAGGATGTGATGGGTGGTTAGGTTAGGTTAATCGGGATTAGATTAGCTTAGGTGATGATTAGTTGATTTTGAACCACTTGACTTAAATATTTTGATTTATTTAAATCAAGAGAGAGAAATATGAATTTAGAGACTTAATTAAATAAAGTCTTGGTTTATTTAATTAAATGGATGATGCAAGATAAAGGTTGATTAATTAAAGGAATATGAATCTAGGGAATGATTTATAAAAGATGAAATGTTAGTATTTGATTGATTTATTTAAATGAGGTAATGATGAAGTGGATTTATTTAATTTGAAGGATGAAATATTAGATTTGATTAAATGAAGGTTATTTGATTATTGGATTGAAATGTATGCATATTTTGCGTGTCTACATTTTTCCCCTCTTTGAAGCAATGTACTTATTGTGTTGGTTCAAAGAATAAACTTTTCATGATCAAAATTCAAAGATTTTTTGATTTTTTCGGATGCTCCAGCGGAAAGTACACTAGTACATTGCCCCCTTGAGAGATCGAGCGAAATTTTTTTATTTGAGGGTCGATCTCACAATAAAGAGGTTCAAAATGGATGGTTATGGATGATGATGCAAATGAGATGATTTTAAGATGCTTAGAATAACAAATATATATTATCTTAAACAACTTAAATGATGATATGATGTGAGATGGATGAGATGAATGATGTGATATGTTATGATTATGCAAATGTATGATTTTATTAGATGCTTAGACTTACAGATGTATATTATGATGATGAATGTGCACGTGGGATGATATGTAGAATACTGATGGTTCATAGATGCATGATGGATGCACTGGTGATGATGATTAATTATTCATGACGTGATGTTAGTGTGGAAAAGAAGACATTAGATGATGACAAGAGGATCTAGAAACAAAAAAAACTTTATGAGAGATGATGATGAGAAATGAATGATTTGCTTATCAAGGATTGGGATTTAAAAGGGTCACTTACCTTATGTTTGATAACATGCATAAGCACGATGCATCAAGGTATAAAGGACCAGGAAGGTGTGGTACTTAGTGTGATGGAATTTGAGTCGACAAATAGATAGGAGTATTATTGTTCACACCTGACATATGGAAACCTTTCTAGGATACACTTTAGAAGTTTCAAACACCTTGGACCAAAACACGAAAATTTATAACCAATCAATGCAATAGTCAACAAGCTATCCAAAACATCCTCTATACATATCTAACAGAGCAAGTATTTGCAAAGGTTATTTTACAAGAATGTCCAACAAGCATAGTAGAAAAAAAAAAGATAATGATCGTTGCCCCATTCCTATCTCTCTAAATCCTTCGTTCGAATATTATCGAGAGGTCCTTGGACTGAGCACAATAAGATATGTCAAAAGACAAAGATAAAGCACACAAACAAGTTGATGTTCTTCAATACCGCTAACCAAAAGGGAATGTGTTTTTAAGGATAAGAACTGAAACTATTGCCAAAAGATAATGCCCATTGTAGGAAGGATACATCCTAGGACATGTTAGTGGATGGCGGCACGTCATTTCGTTTATCCAAAGTGTTCTTTCTGATAAATAATTCCCATTGTAGGAAGGATTCATCCTAGGACATTATGTTAACAAATGATTGATATGGGACTATTTGGATGATGGACTATCGACACAAAGAATTGACCAACTTGTTTACGTACTGACTTAAACCTGAGACTTGACGTTTTTGAGTTTTACTTTTAAGCTGCTAGACTTGTTTCTAACTATTTCCCCAAAGGTTGAGGATGATGATTAGTTTATTATGGATGGTGTTATTTCGAGTGCAAGCGAGATGAGATGGATGGATTTTTTCAAATATTTGGATGTTTTTGACATTTTGAAATGTTTTGAGGCTGTTTGTTGGTATTTTTTGAGATTTTTGAATGTTTGATTTTTGATTTTCCAATGTTTTGGGGTTTTTTGATATTTTGACCAAGAGACTAACCTAAAAACCTATCCTAGGGGCCTTGGGGGTTGATCAACAGATTAGCCTTGCCTACGTTATACACGCCAGTACACCACGAAGTTCTAATCGACAACTTGACTGATTTACAAATGAAGATATAGATGATGAAATATCAGTTTATTATGACAAACTCCTAAAGGACTGACCTAAGTGTCCTGGGGGATGATAAAAGATCAACCTTGCTTCACGCTCAAGCCTGCACGTGCATCTCGATAAGACGGCATCGCTTTTTGGATTTTAACACCTTTGACCTGTTTTTGGGATTTTGATATGTTTTGAATGTTTTTGGATTTTTTGATATTTTGATGTTTTTAGATTTTTAGATTTTTTGATGTTTTTGGATTTTTTGATATTTTGATGTTTTTGGATTTTTTGATATTTTGATGTTTTTGGATTTTTTGATATTTAAGACTTTAAGAATATACGCAAATCTGATCCAAGGAGAACATGTCCCCAACATGATGCAATAGACTACTCTGATAAAGGCAGGACAAACTGACCTTGAGGATGGGCTGAGTAGTACTAGGAGGGATCATGATACGGAAACAAGACCAAGCTATGGTGTAGATGTGAGTGGATGAGTGATGGATGCAGATTCGAATGCGATGGATGATGGAAGCATAATGGATGAATGATGCAGAACAAGCTGTAAAGATCTTGGTGTCCATGTAAAGTGCTTATTTACGCAAGGCGCCTGTTCACTAGGTTTTCAGCACGGTACTTGTCCAAAGTGCCACCGAAGTGGTTTTCACTAGAGGATGATTTTTTCTCTTTACTATTTTTTGATCCTTTTTTATGATTTTTTTGGATTTTTTTCTTTTTTGATTTTTTTGTTGTCACCAAGATGCCTATTTGCTAGGTTTTCACCAAATTAACCATTTTTTCAACACATTTTCTGAGTTTTTTGGATTTTTTGGTTCTATACCTTGAAAGATTTATGCATAAAACTTTTTAAGATGAGAGCTATTCATGGGCTCTTGCAAAGGTTCCCATTCAGGTGTTGATAACTGATATGCCCTTGATTTGTAACTTGCTGTGATGACGAATGGTCCTAGCCAATTGGGTTCAAATTTTCCTTTGTTGCTTGGGTTTGGGACATTCTTCTGATTTTCTTTTAAGACCAGTTTTCTAACTTGGAATGTCTTGCTTCTGATTTTCTTATTGTAGCTCCTTTTAAGTCTATTCTAATAGACTTGCAAGTGATTTAAAGCATCTATACACCACTCATCCAGTAGCTCCCACTCATTCAGTCTTGATACTTTGTACTCTTCATCTGTGATGAGGTTTTGCAATGATATACTAAGTGATGGGATCTCGATCTCAACGTGGATTACTGCTTTTGATCCATAGACGAAGGAGAAAGGGGTGGCGCCAGTGGGTGTGTGGATACTGGTTCGATAGGCCCAAAGGGAGGGATTAAGCTGTAGGTACCATTCACGACCTGCACCATTGACTGTTTTCTTGAGGATTTTTAGAATGGTCTTGTTTGTAGCTTCTGCTTGGCAATTTCCTTGGGGATAGTATGGGGTGGAGAAGCAATGTTGGATTTTGAATTTTTCACATATGTCATGAAACTCTTGATTCTTGAATGGTGTCCCATTATCTGAGATAATGGCTTGTGGAACACCATATCGACAAATGAGATAGTTCAGGATGAACTTTGAAATCTGCTTCCCAATTATGTACGTCATGGGTATGGCCTCCACCCACTTAGTAAAGTACTCCATTGTAGTTATGATGAATTTGTGGCTGTTAGATGAAGTGGGAGTGATTTTCCAAATGAGATCGAGTCCCCACTACGAAAAGGGCCATGGTGTGACGATAGGATGAAGCTCTTGAGCTGGAGCATGGATGAGGTCCCCATGTTGCTGAAATTGTAGACACCTTCTGACATAGTCATGTGCCTCTCCTTCCATTGTGGGCCCTTCCATTGTGGGCCAATAATACCCCATCCTCAACAGTTTCTTAGCTATGGTCATTCCACTCGAGTGTAACCCACAGATACCATTGTGTACTTCAGTTAGAGCGGTCAATGCCTCTTGAGCATTTAAGAGCCTAGTAGGGTTCCTTCTATGCTCCTACAATATAGGGTATCTCCTAGGGTGACGAATCTAGATGCCTTTTTGACAAAGGTTCATTTTAGGTTTGATGGTAAGTCGGTGGGTATGACTCCTATTCGAAGGTATGTATAAATTTCATAGTACCAAGGATCACTGGGACCAACGATTTCCCACATGAATTCTGATTCTGGTACCTTGAATGCGGGCACGAGAAGCTGCTCTATCAGGAATTCATATTTTGGAACATTGTTGGGGATGTCTAGTAGGGACCCAATTGTTGCCATGGCATCTGCTGCTCTGTTTTTGGCTCTAAGTATCTGCTCAAATGTAATTTCGATGAAGGATTCTTTGAGAGTCTCCACCAATTTCTTGTATGGAGTGAGCTTTTCATCCTTGGTCTAGTATTCATCGTTCACTTGATTTATGATCAATTGGGAGTCTCCATACACTTTGAGAGCCATGATGTTCCACTACACTGCTATTCTGAGACCTATGGTTAAAGCCTCGTATTATGCAATGTTATTGGTGCAAGGAAATGCTAGTTTGTATGACCTTGGTATGCAATCCCCTTGTGGGGTGATGAAGAAGAAACCAGCTCCTAATTCATGCTGTGTGTATGAGCCATCAAAGTATAGTTTCCAGTGGTTAGCTATGTTGAGGTTGAAAATAGATTCATCTGGAAACTCTGAGATAAGAGGATTCTCAGAATAGATAGATGCTTCTGCCAACTAATTTGCGATGACTTGGCCTTTGATTGCTTTCCGCTCCACATATTCGATGTCGTATTCTAACAGTATCATCACCCATTTTTCCATTCTTCCTGTGAGCATTTCCTTTGATAGTAGATACTTGAGAGGGTCGATTTTAGCGATGAGTTTTATTTTATGTACCAACATGTAATGTCTAAATTTTTGTGATGCAAACACTACTACGAGGCATGCTTTCTTAATGAATGAATAGTTTAGCTCATGACCAACAATTGTCATGTTGATGTAATAGATAGCCCTTTCCATTCCATTTTTGTCATGCTAAGCTAGAAGAGCTCCAAGGGCTGCTGTCGTTTCTGACATGTATAAGATCAATGGTTTCTTTGGGATGGGTGGCATTAGGACTGGTGGTGTTATTAGATATTCTTTGATTTTGTTGAATGCCTCTTCACACTTGGTATCCCATTTGTATGCTACTCCTTTGTGAAGTAGGTGAGAATATGGGTTTTGTTTGTCCACCAGTTGTGCTATGAATCTTCAAATGGATTTGAGTCTACCTTGGAGACCTCTCAGTTGCTTTAATGTTTTCGGTGCCTCCATCTCGAGGATTGATTTTACTTTTGCTGGATCCACCTTGATACCCCTCATTGACACTATATATTGTAGGAGATTTCATGATTGTACGCCAAAGATGCACTTCTTTGGGTTTAGTCTGACCTTGTACTCCTCTAGTCTGTCAAAGATGGCATTTAGGGTTGCTATGTGATCTTTTCTTTTTATGGACTTAGCTAGAATGTCATCAACATAGTCTTCAACCGTCTTATGGATCATGTTGTAGAATATCAATGTCATGGCCCTTTGATATGTTGCTCCTATGTTCTTTAACCCAAATGGCATCATGTTCCAACAGTATGTCCCCCATGGACAAGTGAAAGTTGTTTTATGTTGGTCCTCTTTAGCTATCATGATCTGATTGTACCCTGAGAATCCGTCCATTAGTGACAACATCTCATGTCCCGCTGTCATGTCTACTATCATGTCGATGTTGGGAAGTAGGAAATTATCTTTTGGACATGCCTTGTTCAAATCTCTGAAGTTTGTGCAGATTCTGATATTTCCATCGGGTTTTGAAACAAGTACCAAGTTTGATACCCATTCTGGATAGTCTATCGGTTAGATGAATCGTGGATATAATAGCTTTTTTAGCTCTATTTCGACTAGCAGGGCGATTTGAGGGTGCATTTTTTGAAGCTTTTATCTGACAGGCTTTGCTTCTAGATACACTACTAAGTGGTGAACCACAGTCTCAGGATCAAGCCCCGGCATGTCAACATAACTCCATGCGAATTTTATCTGTCTTTCCCTTAGGAATGCTGCTAGGAGGTCTCTCTTCTGATAGTAGTGATTCTGCATAGAATGTGGTATGTGGGGTCTCCTCTGTTCCTAGGTTGACTAGATTGCATTTTTCTGCCAAGATTGCTAAATTTTCCTAATGAATAGCTCTTAAAGGAAGATTGAATTCCCCATCCTCACATGCCTTAGAGAGGTTTTCACAGTTGGATGCATCCTTTCTTTTTACTTTTTTTTGGTCAGAGAGTGCCACAGTGTGGTTTTCACTCAAGGACTTAGATATTATTCTTAATTTCTCACTTTTGTGACTGAAGGATTCAATCGTTTCCCCATAGTAGGCATGTGTTTCCAACTCCATTATAAACCCTGATTTATGATCCCCATCTGGAATGTTATCCCACAATCCCATGAATTCTGAGAGTGCCTCATCATTTTTGAATGTATCAAGAACTGGTGGTCCTCGTTGGTCATAGTCGATGAGTTGGGGATATACTAGGCAGATCTCATGATTTTGGTGGTTTGTTTCAAAAGATAGGCTGCTAATCATGCAAAGAGTGGTATCCTCAAATAGCCTAGGTAGATTGGTCATGGTATCCTCGTCATCACTACTACTACAAATGTTAGTTATAAAGTTATGTATGTCTCTACCTATGGATACTGGTAGTCGTAGTTTTGCTGTGGTTGGCTAAGGAGGATTATTAATCATTCTAACTAGAGGACTTCGGCCTTGTATGGTTATACTCAAAGGGGTACATCCAAGGCCAAGATTTGTTATTAGTCGTGTCTCTGGCATGATATGTGTTATAAGCCCATTGTCGTTTCTCCGAAGTCTTTGATTTCTATCATAGCCCATTGTGAGCATCATTTGTAGACCCTTGCTTCTGTCATCCATTGGTAAATCAGCCATTGGTCTTTCATCTTGATATAGCATGTGAGATGGATCTACTTCAATAACCTCCTGGCCAAGATCTCCCCAACTTGTAAATTCAGGATAGTCTGTAGGAGACGTTTGGGATGTGGAAGCTTCATTTGTTTGTGGGCATCTCCGTGATCTAGGAGATTGTGGTAACTCTCCTACCAAAAAATTATTATTAGGGAGCTTGTAGTTTCCACAGCCATTATCTTGGATAATGAGCTTGATGTCAGAGATGGTGGGAATGGCGGGAGTGGTGGGTGTCTATGTCGCAGAAGTAGACGCGAGAGTGGTAGGATCGATGTAAGGTGTGGATGGGACCTCATCATTTTTTGGTACTTAGGGGATTTTGTAATACTTTGCTTCAAGATTTTTGAAATAGGAGAAGGGTTCAGGATCTCTGTGGATAGTGACTTCTTGTCCCTCGTGTGTGAATTTCACACATTGGTGGAAAGTTGATGCTACTGCCTTCATTGTATGAATCCATGGACGTCCCAGAAGGATGTTATATGGTAAGTCAATGTCCAAGACCTGACAAGTGGTTTCCATGAGAGCCGACCCTACTTGAATAGGGAGTTTGATCGTGCCTTGGGACACTCTTTCTTGATTGTCATATGCTCTTATTGTGATACCCTTTCCTTTGTCAATAGAATCCTTTGGGATTTTCAATTGTTTGATGAGGTTGAGAGAACATATATTCAAACCCGCACCTCCATCCACCAAGACCCTTTTTAACTTGCTCTTATGTACTATGACTTCTAAGTGAAGTGGACAGTTGTGAGATGGTTGAGCGGGGAAATATTGGTCAGAGAATGTGAGGAGATTTGGCGTAATGATATTTCTAACCATAGCTTGGAATTGTTCCGCATCAAGATCTACAGGGATAGTGGATGAGGCCAATGCTTCCTCAAGGATTTTCTTATGGGAAGATGAGATTTTTAACAACTCCATGATGGAGATTTGTGCTGGAATTCTCTTAAGTTGATCTACCTGACATTGTAGCCATTACATACAAGTCTGGATGCAGGGGCTTTGTTTTTTTGGGATGATCCTGCGATGGTAACTTTTTTGCCTCTTGTGGTGACTCCACAATCAACATGGGTGCCTTTGATGGTGATGACTGTGCAGTATTCATCTAGGGAGGCGACGACAATTTCATACACATGATTTACGTTTGAGTGGGTGCCTTTCCCTTTATCATTGTTATTCCCTTTGTTGCCATGATTAGGCATTGGATTCGTGTATATCTTAAGATCTTGGTTTCCTGTAGGCTATTCCACGTTTATAATTCTTTTATGGATGAGATCTTGAACTATGTTTTTCAATCTCATGCAACTGTTTGTTGTATGGCCTTTGATTTTATGGAACTCACAGAGTTGATTCTCATTATACCAAGGAGATTTCACATCCGGTTCTTGGTAATTCTCAAAGGGAGGAGCCTAGATGAGCTTTTTGTCTATCAACTTTTTCATGATGACTTCTAATGGTTCCCCCAAAGCAGTGTACTTTCGCTTGGGATAACTCTTGTGTTGGGGTGGTCCTCTTTGATCATTGAGATTATTGATTGTTGGATTTTTGTTTGGTTGGTGTGTTGTGTGATGATTGTTTTGGTGTTGGATTTGGATTTGTGGTGCAAGTGTATTTTGGCGAGGGGCACTAATGACCACGTTGGCGTCGATGACACCGTCATTAACAATGTTTTTGTTCCTTGCCCACGTGTGAGGTTTATCATTGTAATTGGATGGTGGGTGGTTGTTTTGTTGTTCAGGGTATGAGGTTGGTCCCACTGGTTGAGTCATGAGGGCTCGTTCGATGCTAAGCACCTTGGGGATCAACTGGTCATATGTGGTGATTCCTTGAACCTTGAGATGAAATGCCAAGAGGCCTTCAAGGTTGGCGATGATGGTGCAAAATTATTGTTCTTCTAGCATGGTCCACTTGGTCCGATTGGCCTTGGATCACCATTGTTGTAGGAATAAACCGAATGATTCACCCTTTCCTTGTTTTAGAGCTGAGAGTTCTTCTAGACTAATATCCATGGCAATGTTGCATGCATAGATTTTTATGAATGCTTCTATAATTTCTTGGAATGTCCTAATGCCTCAAGGTAAGCAAGAGAACCATTCCATAGCGTGGCCTACCAGACTCCTAGGGAATAGCCGCATCAAATAAGTATCATCATATGTGACTTCCATGCAATGAACTTGGAATTCCCTAATGTGATCTTCAGGGTTTCTTGTTCCTCGATATTTATCAAATTTGGGGATTTCAAATCCCTTGGGGAATGGTTTCATCACTAGGCTCCTATCAAATGGATAGGGACACAAGTTGCTTGGTGTTTTCGTTGTTCGCCCTAATTGAAGATCGAGCACTTGTTGCGAGAGCAACCTGATTTTTTTCGTTACATCATTTTGCGGATTAGGGGGTGTGATGAAGGCGTTTTGGGGTGTTTCGATTTTGGGTTGAATGGGTGGGTTGGTCGGTGTGTTGTTCAATGGTATTTGTATATTTTGTCGAGCTAGGTATGCTTCCACCTACTTTTGTATGAACAACACCTGTTGTTGATCTTGTTGTTGCTGCTCTAAGATTTGTGCTTGTTGTTGTGCTTGTTGTTGTTCCAACAATGCTTGTTGTTGGGCTGCCAATTCAGCTGCTTCTTGCTACTCTTGATATTGCTTTATTGCTTGCTGATATGCTTGCAATTGCGCTGCTTGTCTTTGTACAAGAAGTTGTGATTATGCTTGTGCTTGTGTCACTTTTTGTTGTAATAGAGCTTGTGCTTGAGCAATATTTTGTGCTTGTAATGCTTGCAATGCTTGAGTGGCTTGGGTGGCTTGTTGTTGTTGTTGCAATAAAGCTTGGGCTTGCGCAACTTGTTGCACTTGTAATGCGGCTTGTGCAGCTTGGGCAACTTGAGCAGCTAGTTATACGACCTTTTGTTTCTACACTTGTTAGAATCCCCTTTGAAAAGCATCTTGCAATGCTGCGTTGTATTGGTTTGATGTGGTGGAAGTTGGTGGTGGTGGGGGTGGTGGTGGATTTGAAATGGCGTTCGTGGCCAGCGATGATGTTGTGTTGGTGATTTGAGTGGTGAATGGTGTTGTTGATGTGGTGGTTTGAGTGATAAGTGGTGTTGTTGATGTGATTGGCCCTTGAGAGACCATGCTTTGTGATGTTAGGGGGGGTTTGATAATGTTGTGATTGCTTGTGTAGTTGCCATCTGTTGTTGTGATATCTATGAAAATTTTTGAGCGTTTGGGATAATGCTTTGATTAATATTTGGTATGTTGGTTTGATTGATACTTGGTAAGGGGGGAAGCCCTAAGCCAAGGAGTGGTGTGGATGATGATGGAAAAAGTGGAAGTGGTGGAAATGTAAGGGGTGCGAGTCCTTGCGAAAATGTTGTGGTGTCAAAAATGCCCCCTGGTCTAAACATGTCTCCTTCCTCTTGGGAATTTGTGAGGAGAGAAGTTTGAGGTGTTGTGTGGAAGAATGATGATGATGGATCATGATGGAAGGTGAGAGGAACATTCTTATGTAGTGGGTTTTTGGGTATGTTTTTTTCCAAGGTGGTGTTTGCATCCAAGTTTTGATTATTAACAAGGGAGTGTGCTTGAATAGCATTGAGAAATGCATTTCCCTTATTAACGTTCTGTTGGGTTGGAGCAAAAGATGTCGTGATTTCCAGAATGTTTTGAGTGATATTTTGGGATGGGAGTGTGGATGAGATGAGAATGGTGGATGAGATTGGAGGAAAAGATGTCTCCACTATGGTACTCATGTCAAAATACAAAGGAAATTTGGCCCCTTGCTTTGCTAGTTCAAGCATGTATAATGAAGGGTTAAGCCTCATCATGATATTGATGATCTTATGGTTTTTTGTATTTTGAAGCATTTTAGTTATTTCGTCGTGAGACATCACAAAGGTGAGGTCTTCTCCTTGGGCTTCTTCTTGTGGGTTTTGTGATGATGTCAAAAGGTTAACTAGATGAGATTTCTAGATCCAATGGGATTCATTTCAGGAGTGGTTTGACTAAGATCACTTGAAGCGGGTGTTTCTTTGTTGGCTTCCATGCTCTTCTTGTAATGAGATCTAGTTTGAACCATAAAACAAGGATCAATTTTTAAGAATGGGAGATGAATCTCTTGATTCTTTGGATTGATCATTATTTTATGCCTCAAAGTAGAAAATTTTAGGATGTCTTGAGGATCGAAAGTTGATATGATGATGATGCAAAAGATGGATGATGTGGATGTTATGATCTTTTGGTAAATCTTGAAGGAGATACTAGGCTTTTGGGACTTTCGGATATGTTTAGGATTTTGATTTTGATTTGATTTTGGATTTGGGATTGTCCTTGATTTTGATTGACCTGGATTGCTTTGATTTTGAACAAAAAGACCTTAAGATGTTGGATGATTATCTAAGGGATGGATTCATTCAAAGGATGATAATTTGAATATGTGTAGGAAGAAGGATGCATCTACCTACACCTATTCAAGCAAGATGATAGTTTAGCCAAGCGTACAAAGAAGGATGCATCTACGCATACCAAACTAAACAAGATGATTTTGATAACTTTGGATAAGCCTATTCAAAAGGATGCATCTACACATACCTAGCCAAAGGTGATTTTGATAAAGTTTTCATGGATTTAGTCTCAAGGATTTTGATGATTTTGATTTTGCCAAAAAGCCTAGTATTAAGGATGATTTCAAGATTTTCCAAAAGGTGATTGTGAGATGATGTTTGTTTTGATGTTTTGAAGGATGGATGAAAAAAGATTTTGATTTTCCTTTGATCCTAAGATGAACCTAAAAAAGACACTTTGTTTTCCTAGACCTAGGTATTGAAGAACATGCAAATGCTTCCTAGAGACTTTTATAACCAAAGAATGATTCAATTTGGAAATACATTTTTGGATTTCCAACCAATAACCTTCGCTTTGGACTTTTTCAAGAATCGTGAAGCTTCAACACACATGAAAGTTCATTTTGCTTAGCTTTTCCTAATGGCTTCATTTTACCAAAAACACTTTCTTTGATTAAGTTTTCAAACTAAGATCTCCAATGTCTTAATTTCTTCAAACCCCACAAAGTATGTTATGTGGAATTTTGATGAACTCAAGGAAAGGGTTTACCTATTGTTTACTCAAGTAGACAAATCGAGATGTAATCCAATGTTTAGAAACCTCTAAGGATTTGAATCCCAAGGGAAAGCAATAACATATGGATTGAGTCAATTGTATTTGTCTCCAAAAGGGTTTGAAATTTGGATGATGTTGTTAAGTGTTTTTTTTCAAGATGCTTTCAATCAAGCAATGCATTTTGTAACCCAAGAATAAGTACAACCCTATGGATGTGCAAGACAATATTTTTTGGATTCCCACTTGGAAAAGTCTAGCTATGCGTATCTTTAGCGAATGGTTAGATGCTTGACCCCACTGGCTCCCCTCCACGACACTCACTTATACGGGGCAGCCAAGCATAAACACCCATGAAACTCCCATAGCATGTTTTCCATTTCTACTAAAAGATTGTAAAAGTGTGGGGTGGCTTCAGAATGACCGTTCTTGCACCAAAAAATAGATTAAAGGATTTTGGAAAATTCTAGCACATGGGTTTTAATAAGGACTTTCTCTTACCCATATGACAAGAGTCCCCTTTCGGATCCATCTTGTCAGAATCAACCGCATGATATTGCGTTTACTCCAATACCCACATTTATATCCTGGTTGGAAATACTCTTGGCTTTAGAGTGTTACCGATTGAGTCGTTCCCTTGGGTGACTACTTTTTCCCCAAGGCAGGCCCTCTAGGATAAACAAAAGCGAGTAAAGACAAAATCCATAACTCGATCAATCTTTGATGGCAACAAAGAGAGAGAATATACGCGATAATTCCCCCACTCACACTTGCACAAGATCTTGTTCAATTTTAAACCCAAATCGAAGTGTGGAGGTGATTGCTTTATCTCACCCTAAAGTCATGAAAAAGGCCTTTTGATTCTCAAGATTGCTATAAAGCATGAGAGAAGTGCACACGTCCTTTTTCAATGCCTTTAGTTTAAGTAAGCCTTCATGGAAAACAAAGTTACACTTGTTTTTTTTAAATCCACAAAGAAAAATGTGAGTTCTTTTTAAACCCCAAAAGACGAGTGAGATATTTTGTTCAATTGTTAATCAAAGAAACAAAATATAGTAAGTTGCATTCCTAATGTTCATTTTAGCCTTTGCAAGAAGAAATTGAAAGTTTCTTTTTAAACCCCAAACAACATTAGTGTTCTGAGAAAGAAAAGACAACAATTTCTTGAAGAAGTGTTTAAACAAACACTTAAAGTGTTTAAAAACACTTTGATCTTTCAAATATCATCCTCATGTTTCGTTTTCCTTCGTTGTCCTTCACTTTTCTTTGTTCTCCTTCATTTTCACCTTCCTCCTTTTCATTTTTCTTTTCTTATACCTTTTATACAAAAAAATTTGATCATTAATTCCAAACAATAACATGATTTCTATTTGAAAAAACAAATGATTTGGATGAGTATGATAATAAGAAAAGCATTTATAAGTGGACCATCCTTTGATATTGATTGCGTTGAGAAGGTACCACACTTGTTAGATTCACCTTTTTCCCCATCAAAGTTTCTCTACATAATCCACATTGCTCGAGGTATTGATTTAATAAATCAACCACAAAGAATATATCTCTTAAAAACTTTCATTATCTCAAGGTAATCATAATAAATATAATAATATATATTTATGACATTTATTAGAAGATTAATAAATCATAAGTATAGTGATATAACAGAGGATAATATTTGAATCATGAGTGAATCAAAACAATCCAATTAGCATTTTTTTGAGATGTGGATTTACCAAATCAATCCAATTAATACCTATCATACTACATCAATAAATAACATGTGGCTTTAATTTCAATGTTATTTGTTGATTTTCTATCAATCAAGTCAAAGACAAAAGCATATATATATATCTCAAAATTAAATGCCTGCACCATTTCCTAATTATTTTGACAAGATGAAGTCAACATATAATATATTCACCCACCCAATCAAGAAAAAATAAAAGCAAGTGAAAAAGGAAGAAGCATTTAATGATAAAAACAACGATGCCCTCCTTCTAGCGCCATGATGAAGCACCATAAAAATCTGCATAAACTCTAAAACCTCAAATATGGGTTAGTAACATGCAAAATTATCAAGTACCTCTATGAAATAACATGTAAATGTAACAAATAAAAGGATTAAAAGACATCTAAAAGCATAACATGTACCTATTCCATATTGGATTGGTGTCAAATGTGCCAATGACCCTTTCCCAATCTTTGCTAAAACTCAAATGATGAATTGCAATGGTGAAGAGAAAAATTAGTTCTCAATTTAAGAGAGTAACTTTGCATGAGAGTGTAGATGATTTGATGAAGAATAAACCCCTTATTTATAGATTTTCAAATTGGAAGAGAGCTCAAAATAGAGCAATGTGGGATAAAGATTGGACCAATGAGATGAGGCTACTTGTCAACTTGTCATAGGTTGAAGAATGTGCAAGTTTTGGCCAATGTGCCCAAGAGAGGGAGATTCAATTTTGAAATTGTGAATTAAATGTTGAGAGGGGGACATGTAAGAGAGAAGTTATTTCAATGTTGGAAGGGACAAGTCAACTTATCTTCATATTCAAACTTGAGGGAATATTCCAAAAAGGTGCTTTGTTGAGGGAAAATGATGATTTTCTAAATGAGTTAAAATGATTTATTGGTGCAAGTGGGAAAAGCTAGAGGATGTGATGGGTGGTTAGGTTAGGTTAATCAAGATTAGATTAGCTTAGGTGATGATTAGTTGAATAAACAAACATGAGTATATTGTTAGTTAAATCAAGCAAATGCAGATATAGCATCCCTATGAAATAATTGATCATGTTATTTATGCAAACAAAGTAAGTTATCAAAATAAGCTAAGTGAAAGCATAAGAAAACAAGAGTCAAATTCTATCCCATAGTGGATTGGTACTTCTATGGAAATAAGCCTTTTCCCAATACTTTTCTAAGCTCAATGATGAAACTGATATGAAGATACTATGAAGATGGGAAAAATTAGCTCTCAATTGAAGAGAGTAACTTTGCATGAGAGTTGTAGATGGGTTGATGAAGAATGATGCCTTTCATTTATAGATTTTCCAGTTGGAAGAGAGATCAAAATAGAGCAATGTGGGATAATTATTTGGCCAATGAGATGAAGCCACTTGTCACATTATGATAGGTTGAGGAATGTACATGTTTTGGCCAATGTGCGAAAGGGGGGGAGATTAAAATTTGAAATTGTGAATTAAATGTTGAGAGGGTGACATGAAAGAGAGAAGTTATTGCAATGTTGGAAGGAACAAGTCAACTTGTCTTCATATTCAAACTTGATGGAATATTTCATTTTTATGCCAAATTGAAAGAAAATGATGAATTTATAAATGAATTAAAATGCTTTATTGGTGCAAGTGGGAAAAGCTAGAGGATGTGATGGGTGGTTAGATTAGGTTAATCAGGATTAGATTAGCTTAGATGATATTTAAGATGCTTTGACCCATTTGACTTGAATATTTTGATTTATTTAAATCAAGAGAGAAATATGAATTTTGAGATTTAATTAAATAAAGTCTTGATTTATTTAATCAAAGAGGGAATGAATTAAATAGACCTAATTTACTTGGTGAATGGATTTGATGAGCTTGATTAATTTAATGAGCAGATGAATATGAACTAAGTGTATAATACTAATTTTACGTGTCTACATTTTGCCCCTCTTTGAAGCAATGTACTTGCTGCGTTGGTTCAAAGAATAAACTTGTCACGATCAAAACTTCAATTTTTTTTTGAATTTTTTAGATTTTCGGATGCCCTAGCGGAAAGAAGTACACTAGTACATTTCCCCCTTGAGAGATCAAGCGAAAATATTTGATTTGAGGGTCGATCTCGCGATAAAGAGCTTCAAAATGGATGGTTATGGATGATGATGCAAATGAGATGGTTTTAAGATACTTAGAATAACCAATATATATTATCCTAAACAACTTAAATGATGATATGATGTGATGATGGATGAGATGGATGATGTGATATGCTATGATTATGCAATGGATGTTTTTATGCAAATGCTTAGTCTAACATATCTATATTATGATGATGACGCATGTGAAATGATGTGGATATTGCTGATGGTTTGTGGATGCAGGATGGATGTAGGATGGATGCATTGGTGATGTTGTGTTAGCACGTAGACAAGAAAGAAGAAATGAGATGATGAAAAGAGGATCCAACAATTCCATGATCTAATGATACTTTATTAGAGATGATGATGATGATAGATGATGATTCACTTATCAAGGATTGAGATTTTAAAAGGGCTACTTACCTTCTGTTTGATAACACATATAAGCACGATGCATCAAGGTATAAAGAACCAGGATGGCATTGTACCTAGTGTGATGGACTTTGACTCAACAAATAGATAGGAGTATTCTTGTTCACACTTGACATATAGAAACCTTGCTAGGACGTACCTAACAAAGCAAGTATTCGCCAAGTTATATTACAAGAGCATCCAACAATCACAACAGATAAAAGGATAATAATCGTTGCCCCATTCCTATCTCTCTGAATCCTTCATTCAGATATCATCGAGAGGTCCTTGGAATGAGCGCAATAAGATAAATCAAAAGAAAAGATCAAGTACACAAACAAGCCAATGTTCTTCATACCTTGAGCCAAAGGGATGTGTTTTGATAGGATAAGAATCCAAATGAGCACCACAAACAAGAGAGAATCCAAGGGATGTGTTTTGATAGGATGAGAAAAGATCAAATACACAAACAAGATTATGTGAGCACCACAAATCTGCAAAATAGCTCAAACTTCAAAACGCATTAGCATGTTAGTTCAAACTATGCAAATACCATAGTGCTCCTATGAGATAATCTATCATGCATCACAATGTAAATAAAACAACTAACTAAGAACATAAAAGAGCATAATGGATACCTATCCCATAGTGGATTGGTGCTTCTATATGGAAAGAAGCCCTTTCCCAATCCTTTGCTAAGATAAATGATGCAATGCCTTGAGATGGAGTGCATGGACAAAATTAGTTCTCAATTGAAGAGAGTGACTTTGCATAAGATTTGTGGATCAAGCTGTGGAGGATTTGATAATGAATGAAGCCTTCTATTTATATAATATTTTGATGAGAGAAATAGATAAATGGATGAATGTGTGACAAAGATTTAGCCAATGAGATGGAGCCACTTGTCAACTTGTGACAGGATGAGAAATTAGCACATTTTGGTCAATGTGCCAAAGAAGGGGAGATTCAAATTTGAATTTGTGAATTAAATGTTGAGAGGGGGACATGTAAGAGAGAAGTTATTGCTATGTTGGAAGGGACAAGTCAACTTGTCTTCATATTCAAACTTGAGGGAATATTCCATTTTTATGCCAAGTTGAAAGAAAATGATGAATTTATAAATGAATTAAAACATGATTTATTGGTGCAACTGGGAAAAGCTAGAGGATGTGATGGGTGGTTAGGTTAGGTTAATCATGATTAGATTAGCTTAGGTGATGATTAGTTGATTTTGACCCATTTGACTTGAATATTTGGATTTATTTAAATAAAAAATGGATGAAATATGCATTTGGAGATTTAATTAAATAAAGTTTGGTTTATTTAATTAAAAGGTTCATGTGAGACTTTGATTTATTTAATTTAAATGAATAACGTTAGGAATGGATTAAATAGTCTTGATTTACTTGGTGAATGGATTTGATGAGCTTGAATAATTTAATGAGTGGATGAATATGAACTAAATGCATAATGCTAATTTTGTGTGTCAAAGGGCACGAGGCAAGCCCACCAAGAAAAATGTACCAATTGAGCTAGGATGTTATATTGCTTGTGAGTCAATTTGAAAACACAGTGCTTGGATCCAAAACATAAAAAAAAACATTCAATATGTGCATCAAATCTCAAACCCTTTAGGAGAAGAAAATATCCTTGAATGAATTCACATGCCCTTGCTTTCCCTTGGGATTCATGTCCTTAGAGGTTTCTAGGCATTTGGATTTCATCTCAATTTGCTCCTACTAAGGTCAACATTAGGAAACCTTTGCCTTGATTTCCTCGATTTCCACATAATGCATTTTGTGGGATGAAAGAAAATTAGGACATTGGACATTCAGTTGAAAACCTAATCAAGAAGTGTTTGTGATAAAAAGAATCCATTAAGCAAAGATTGAATCAATTGGACCCCACACATGTGCTTGGAATCTTTTGGTCATATGATTTTTATGCAAACATTGGTCTTTTGATTTTGAATTACTCTTAGAGAAAGGCATGTTCTTCACTATCTTGGTCTAGTAAACAAGTCCTTCCTAGATTCATTTAGGATCAAAATCAAACACTTCATTCATTCAAACATTTATCATGCCATCCCACCAAACAACTTTAGAGCTTTGGAAACATCATTCTAGACTTGGGTAAATCATAAAAATCACCTTGTTTAGTTAGGAGTATGGGAATGCATCCTTTCTCATACCTCTAGTTAAATTAGCACCCCTTTGAACAAGTTCATCCTAAGATAACATCTAACATCTTAGGGTTTACAAGTTCATTATCCAAATCAAACCAATCAAAAATCAAACCCTAAGTCTAGCATTGATGCAAGGTTACTAAAAAGTTCGTCACCCATATCATTCACCCCTTTCATTATTCATCTCATCATTGGTCCTAAACACCCTAGTGGTCACTTTTGCAACAAGGTCAAAATACAAGAGGAACATGGAATATAAACTTGATCGATTCATCATGAGTAATCAAAATCAACTAAAATTTCAAAGCCTTACAATGCCGAATGAGTATCAACACTCGCATTTATACAATCCGTACATGAGATCATTCTCTCCTACAAACATTGATGGTACAAATGTGAGTCTACCCAATCTAAATCTTGGAACACCTTTTCCGATGGTAGACTTAAATCAAAGTCCAAACTTACAAGTCTATTCACCAAACAATCAATGCATGAGTCTTCAAACGAACAATGTCACCTCATCAAATCCCAACATGCCAAATGTGAATGTAACAAGTACAACTTTACCAAACATGAATCCAGAAAAATTTGTGATAAATATGTTTGTGTATCATACAAACATTGTTCAAAGTCCAAACACGGTGTTAAACAATCCATGTATTAATCCAAGTCAAGGTAACACCATGCAAAATCAAAGTTACCTAAAACAAGGCAATGTGATTCGCAACATCAACAATGTTCAATTTCAACCTATCATGCCAAATCATAACATTGTCCAAAATCAATTTTTCCATGATCCCAATCAAAAACCATAAGTATGCATCTCAAATCTACTTGAACAAAAACCAAATCAACTATATCAAGGGAGTCAAGATCGAAATCAAGATCAAATTTGGTGAGATCAAATTGCTACACTTACCAAAATAGTTGAGTCATTGCGCCAAGAGACATCTCCACCACCATTACCCATATCAACATCATTCCTTGTTTTAGGGATTCCCCCTTTACCTAGCACCAATCACTCCATCCAAATCAATCCACCTAACACCAATCAAGCCATCACATCAAATCCTTTGAATATACCATTGTCATCACACCAATAGATGGTATCTAATCAAATGACAACACCAATCCTGACAAATAAAAATATGGTCTCCCAAGGACCTATCACCTCGGTCATTCCGATCATTCCTATCACGTCGATCACTCCAACCACCCCTATCACACCCATCACATCTCAACCCCTCACTACCATGATCACTCCAAGCGTATCTCAACCACTTGTCACCACATCCAACACGATTCCAAATCCACCACCACTACCACCAAAACCAAACACAGCAAGACAATATAATATTGTGCTAAAAGCTCACCAGGCCTACCAAAAAGCCATCCAACAATATCTAGCCACGCAACAAGCAACACAAGCTCAACAAGTGCAACAAGCCTCTCAAGATGCCCAAGCCTCTCAAGCTACCCAACAAACACAAGCAAAAGCACGAAAAAATGATAACTATTGGGGATAGCAATGAACATTCAACCACTAGTGATAGCATTGAAAATCTCCCCACCACAATTGCTAAAATAAATGATCAAGATCTATCCATCAAAGAGCACATTGAAGATGTTTCTATCTCATCCGAAGATCAAATCAACATATGTCAAGAGTCACTTTTCAATCATGATCAAAATTCACCAACCAACAATGATCCAATTCAAGAAATGTCAACATCATTTGACCCTATGGTTGAAGACATTGGAAATCCCTCCACCACAATTGTTGAAAACAATGATCAATATCTCTCCCTTGATGAGCACCTTTAAGATGTTTTCACCTCATCCAATGATCAACTCACCATACATCAAGAGCTAGTTTTAAGTGATCTATTTCAAGGAGTGTTAGAAGTATTTGATTCTATTGACATAATGCACAATCCATTGACCAATGATCATATTGAAAATGTCTCTACATCGCCTTATAAGTTAGAGGACATATCTCAAAGGTTTATTCCAAAGCATGATAATTTTTTTTCACCAAAGTCTAGCAATGGTCCTTTCCAAGACATGTTGACATCCTTTGACCTCATGGTTACAGATACTGAAGGAACCTTGAACTTGACACTTGAGGATATTGAGTCACTTCCCATGTCTAATGATGACATCCAAGAACCATTTATAATCAATCCATCATTTGAAATTGACCCATGTCAAGAACTTGATCCAAAGCATGTCGAAAGCAACTCCGAAATCATTCAAGATCAAGAATTTGTATCTTCAAGATACTACAATAATCTAATGGACACTCTCCTATCTATGCAAGATGATCATATCCGCATAGAACATACTCCTCCATCTACCCATGAGATGCTTTCTATGGATGGACACATAGATGATCTTCATTCAGAACATGATCCCTTTATTCCTGACATTGTTACACAAAAAGAGAAGATTATTAATTCCTATAGTCAAACTGAGTTATCAACATCAGGATCAAATATATCCCAAATTCAGACTGAGGACATCAAGTATGCAGATATCCAGCATTATCCGCTCAAGGAAACAAGTCAGATCGAACAAGATATTTCAGAGTTAGCAGAGTAGCAAATTGAAATAACATCATCTGCAATGGTCATTTATCAGAGAATGCATTCTAAATAGGAACCCTCAAAAAGAGCAGAATCAAAGCATGAAGGTACTACTACCACCATACTAGGGGCAACTATGTCTCAAGTAAACATCAACATAGGGAGCATGAAGAATCCTTATGATGAAATCAATGCCAAAACTACAGCCAACCACATCATGAATCTTCATCCACCCATCACCCCTTCCACGAATTGGGACCAACGTCAAAAGAAAGAATTGAATCAAAGTACGAAGAACATTATCAAAGAAAAAGAAGCTGGAAAGCATAATGGACAAATCAAATACATATGGATACCAAAAAATACAAAGAAAGATTATCCCTATCAAACTCCATTAGTCAAAGAAACTATGGGGAAAAATAACAAAGGGAAAAGTATCCATCAAAGATTCCCACAAAAGCAAAACCAAGCTTATCAAGAAAAGTACAAAGTGTATCAAGTAGTTGGTCCTAATTCCATGCACACTTTCCTATCCACCCATCATTGCTCATCTTCCCAAGTTGGAGAGTCAAAGGTTCCAAACTATCAACCAATCCATCACCTATCCCTAAACACACTCCATCCATGCCTCCACGCATGATATCCAATTCTCACATTGACCATGTATTGGCAACGACCCTTCATCATAAGGATTTAGAAGGCACTCTATCGCGATGTGTAGCACCATTTTAAATCTACAACTTTAAACTCTATTCCATAGTGTATATCATCATGAAGTTAGTTTAAAGAAAACAAACAAAATAACACTCTTTATGAAATAATCCATTATGCTCTATGAACAACACAACAAAAAAAGTTAGTTGAAATTCTAAAAAGCATAATGAATAACCTGTTCCATAGTGGATTGGTGTCACTTGTGAGAAGTGACCCTTTCCCAACCCTTGATAATGCTAATGATGAGGATGCAATGGACAAAATCAGTTCTCAATGTGAAGAGAGTGACTTTGCATAACCTTTGTAGATTTGTGGAGGATTTGATGATGAATGAAGCCTTCCATTTATGGAATATTTTGATGAGAGAAATAGCCAAATGGATGAATGTGGGACAAATATTTAGCCAATGAGATGAAGCCACTTGTCAACTTGTGATAGGATGAGGAATGAGCACATTTTGGTCAATGTGCCGAAGAGGGGGAGATTCAAATTTGAATTTGAGAGTTAAATGTTGAGTGGGGGACATCTAAGAGAGAATTTATTGCCATGTTGGATGTACATGTCAACTTGCTTTTTCAAATTCAAACTTGGAGAATATTCCCAAAAGATGCTTTGTTGAGAGAAAATGCTAATTTATAAATGAATTAAAATGATTTATTGGTGCAAGTGGGAAAAGCTAGAGGATGTAATGGGTAATTTGATTAGGTTAATCAGGATTAGATTAGCTTAGGTGATGATTAGTTAATTTTGACCCTTTTGACTTGAATATTTTGATTTATTTAAATCAAGAGGGAGAAATATGAGTTTTGAGATTTAATTAAATAAAGTCTTGATTTATTTAATCAAAGAGGGAATGATAGGCTTAAATTAAATAAAGTTAATTTATTAAATTTAAGTGGATAATCCTTAGAGATTGAATTAAATGAACCTGATTTCCCTAATGAATGGATGTAATGAACTTGATTAACTTTATGAGTGGATGAATGTGAACTTGGTTTACTTAATGAATGGACCTAATTGAATGCATGATGCTAAGTTTTCATGTCTACAACATCCACCTTGAAATTATTTGCTGTGTATTTTGTCCAAGTTCTATTCAATCTCTCCATTATTTCATTTCATTATTTAAGTATTGTTTTACAAAGTAAATGGAAAAATTGATTCTCATAAATTTTTCCTCATTTAATTTCTCTATTTTTATTAGCATCACAAACTTTATCGATCAAATCGAATGTTTGTGCTCTTGGTATCCTAGATAATTTTTAGTTAGTTTTATTTGAGTATGAAATAGTTATATTCCTATCTACTCAATGAATATATTTGTTCTATTCTCTTATCTATGTCTATTTTTGTATATGCAATTTCTCTGTTTTTACCAGCATCACAACGTTTATCGAATCAAATGTTTGTGCTCGTTTCCTTTTTACATCATTTTTAGCTGTGTTTTATTTCATTCTGAAATAGTTCTATTCTATTCATATCCACTAAATGGAGATATTTGTTCTATGGTCTTATCTCTGTCTGTTTTTGTATATGCTTGTGGTTTTATATATTCAGTTGGGACAATTCAAAACACTAAAAATGACAAATAAATTAGTAGTAAAATCTATTAAAATTAAACTAAAGACCTTATATTCAATATTTAACATGGTCCCTAGTTTTCTATAATACTTACATTGAATGCTTTTTTTAATTATTTTTGAAATTCAAGTGTATTCTTAAAATACTAATAGAGAAAGAATAGTATTTAAAATTCAATGTAAAGTTTTAATGATTTTAGAAAGAGTTTAAAGAAGATCTATTGTGATTAAAATATAGGCTTTCTATGCTAAAGCTATCTTTTATCATAAACAGTTAGTAAGCTAATCACAACATAGCAAGGTTTACACTGATAAAACTCAACAAAAATTAGTAAGCTAATTACAATATATGTTGAAGCTAGCCTTTATCCTAAACATCCAAGCAATCTAATTACAACATGCCAACTCTATATGTGACTCCACTATTGATATCAAAATTCTCTTGGAAACACTGTGTCTATGGTGTAGTTCCATTTTTTGGAGGCAGTTTCTATCAAAATTGTAATTTTGCAAGTTGTTAAGCAGTTCAAATAGAGCCAAAACAATTTATTTGTTTTTAATGTAATATTCTCAAACGTAATGGTGGAATCTCATTTTTGGCTTTAGATAAACTTCAAAACAGAGTAAATTTCATATTACTTATCATTTCAAGGGACATTGTTAAAATTTATTAAACACAACTAATTAAAACATAACAATTCTATTACTATTTGGCAAGAACTTCGCTGCTCTACAACTCTTGTTTTTAATGTTAATCTTAATAATATTAAAATATATAACTTAAATTTCAATTATTTTATTTTTACTTTAAAAACTTATTTTTCAATTTGAAAAAGATAAATGAAAACAAAAGAAATTATTTAGTTGATGAATACATAACTAACTTTTAAAATAAATTATTTATTAATAAAAGTATAATGATTAGAAAAAGAAGAAAGCTATTTTATTTACTTAATACTTGTTTTATTTTACTTTAGATATTTTTTAAATAAAATATGTATTAATAAAAATTTCAAAGATTAAGAATAAGAAGAAAACTATTTAATTTATTGGAAAACTTATTTTATTTTACTATTTAAAAATATATATTTGATCTATATTGTTTATTTATTTTATTTGAATAATTATTTTTGTTAATACATTTGTTTTTATTTTTATTTTTATTTTAAAAAGGATAATATATATTTAATATTTATATATAAATTTTGACTATAAATTAAATTTCAAAAAGAAATCATTTATTGTTGGAAATTCTTTTATTTTGATTTTATTTTCAAAAGTGTAGTAAATATTATATAGTACTTATATATAAATTTTTAATATTTTAATATTTTAATATTTTTATATTTAAAAGATAAATAATGGTTATAAATAGTTTTTGTAAACATGGTCTATCATTATATTCCATAAAATTTCTTAAGCATTAACTAAAATGAACATCCAAATGCTAACAAAAAGCTACAAGATAAAATTCTACAAGCTTCCATGATACAATATTACAATAATGTGCAAGGCATGCAAGTGATATCGAAGAATATCCACACAATATATAACTCCCACTCGGATAGTACAACAAGGAAGTGCATATCAAATACGTTACAATAATATGAAATTCTCACAATCACACATCTAGCACTCAATAATGGAGATACACATTATTACATACCTAATTTATACAAGAGCTCAAAACTAAAACCCTCGTTCATAACAATAATAAAATAGACCATCAAGCCAACCACACATATACCGGTGGTCCAAAGTAAATTGTACACCATAAGCAATATCCAAAGAAATCCAAGCTCAACTAATCAATCCAATCCTCCAAGCTCTCATGCTCTTTTTGCTATTTGAATAAGGATTTGAACCCACCATGAGGATGTCCCCTTTCTCCCCATCCATTAGTCAAAGTGAAGAAGTAATATCCACAATCTAAATGTGTGATACAATACAATACTATCAGTTATCTTGTTTAGCTCATTTCTATATTAATGCATAATCATACACATGAAATCATGGATCAAAAACATCTCAAATACATAGGATATATTTCACAACAACATACATTCTTAATAATATGCACATGTCAAACAATCGTTCCAAGATAACCATGATTTCACAACACAACAACATCTAACACACATATAAATGAAATGACATGAACAAACCAAATATGACCACCAATCAAAATCACAAATCCTTTCAATATTATATGGTTTGACTTAGTACAACACATGAAATACCACATAAAACTATCACATCCCATACCTTGAAAGCTTTCTTGATGTGATACTATATCTCTTACTAAGAACACATGACCATGGAAGGATTACATACATCCTAACCTTTGCACAATGATGAGATTCCTTTGTCTCATTTATCCTATATTTTAGCTATTTTTTGTTGAATCTAATGGCCATATTTGTGCTTCATTTTCATAATATATCCCAATTTTTTAATATTTTCACTACATATGATTAGATAAAAGTAAGTGATGGTTAATTTAGTCTTGAGGTAAAATATGAAAATTAATTATTTGATTGCATTTTATTAATATAAATTATTATTTTAACATTAAAAAATAGATTACATAACACATCAAACAAGATGGAGACAAAATACTTCTTGTGACCCATGGATGCTTTTAAATTAATTTCAGTGAATAATTTAAAAAAGAAGTATTTAATTTATTTAAGTCTTATTTTTTTATTAGCCACAAGACAAAAATAATTTTTTATATTATTTTATTGTTATATTATAATTTTCTAGTTTGTGGTGAGGTTTGGTTATAGGCCAAAAAACCCATTTATTTTGAGTTGATTTGTAAGCCATGGGAAAAAAAAATCCACAAGTATTCCTCAAATATGTCTCTCTCACACACACACAGTCCCCAAAACCCATCCAAAGATAATATGCCAATGATACAATAAAGCTAAGTATCACTACCTCACACAAGACAAGGAGGTTAACTATAGATATCAAACATAGAATGCCCCTACCAAAAGATATAAACAACATGTATGCTAATATAATGGGCCATTGAAATTAAATAAAAAATATTCCAACTCTAGTAGTGCAAGGGAGTCATAACATAAATTGCATGTGGACCCTCTATTAATGAGCGCACCATAGCCCATGGTGATGTGGTGCCTATAGTAAGGTGAGAACTCAAATCTTAGACCAAAACAATTGGTAGCCAATGTATCAAAGTATTGGGATTGATTATGAGGAGATGACAATAACCATCATAAACCATATGATATTTCACATTACACTCTTTCAAATGGAACACATGTGATAAACCTATAATGTAGCCTATCATTTTTAATAAAAAATACTCTCATGAGTAGAACCATGAAAAAAAGATGTTATATATGAATATAATCAATAATAACACTTGATAAATTTCACATTAAAAGTTGACACAATGGGGAGGAAAAATAAGACCAATTGAAGTTGGATTCATATAATCATAATGAGGACAACTTATGCCATACACAGTAAAAAAAGGTATAGTACAACATAATAACACTACCTCATTAAAGACTCCCCTGTTAATCCTGACCCTGAGAAAACTCATCTTAATACTGAAAAGGATCCCTCTTTGGACTTTTTGAACTTAGCCAAAACCAATTTTGAGTCCCATTTCAAACTCTCAGAGTGGACTTTCAATGAAATTAATGATTTAAAGATAAAAAATTGGGCCCTTCAAAGCAAGCTGGAAGAGTTGGGTGCTAAGATTGCAGTGATTGAAAAGAAAGAAGTGGATAGTGGTGTTCATGGTCCCAGGAAAGAACCTCCTAGTAATAGAAATATAGATGCCAAGGTTGAGAATATTAGGAACACCATCAAAATTGTTGCGGATCAAAACAATCGAATGGTCAGACACAATGCCATTATCATTAATGCAATGACAGAGAAGTTAGACAAAGCCCATCAGGGGTCTTTGGTGGTGGATCTAGAGGATACTGTAGGCAAAAGTCAGGATACGGATGTTGGCATTTCCAAAAGAACCAGAGCCAATTTGGAGCGTAAGGCCCCCCCTACTCCGAAGATGATTCAAATTTTTAAAAGGGGTGTCAATGATATGCAAAATTTGGAGGCAGAAAGAGAGTCGGTCCTAAAGACTCTGAGTCATTAGTGGCGGGTTTTTTTGTTTACTTTGCTATTCTTTTTGGCTTGACCTTTCTGGTCTGTTTCGAGTGGTTGCTGCTTGCTCTTTCCTTCTTCTCTCGAGTAGCTTGCGTTTTCTGTTGGGTTTTTGTGTCTTGTCTTTTTTATTGTAAACTTTGTGGTTTCGGGTCCCTATAAAACCCGTTTTATCCTTTATCAAAAACACTACCTCATTAAATAAATGATCTCCACCTAAAATGATTTGGCAAGTAAAATAAAACAACAAATGGAAGTCAAAACATTCCAATCATGGTCTAAAACCCATCACAGCTAAATCAACTAAGCGACTCTCAGACATTGTACTTAGGTGTATGGGAAGCATAGAAAATAAGTTTGAAATCATACTCACCCCCTTTATTATTATTAGTGTGCTAAATTTCAATGATAACTTACAAAGCATCTATCAAAACCAATATTTTAGCTTATAATTAAAAAATATTAATTATTTTGAGTTCATTGCATAGTGTGATGGTTAAGTGGTGGCATTGTTGTTGTGGCCACTAGGGTTCAAGTCTCCATTGGGTATTGTGATCATAGGCACTATGCCTTCATTGATCTGATGTGCTTGCAGCTTGACCTACAGTCTCATAGCTCCAGGATAAAAAAAATTCTTATGAACCAAAAAGAAAATTACTTTATAATTTTTATTCTACTTTCAATCTCAACAATTACATATAAGATAAAATATTATCATAAATCCTCTTAACAATTTTTTTTAAATAACCTATAAAATATAGTTTAGGTAAAAATTTCATTTAATTACTTGTAAATATTTGCATTCATTTTTTAAATTCTTGTGTTTTAAAATTGCATTAATTTTGAATAGCTTATAATCACTCTCACAGTACATCGAATATATTTTGTGTATTTTGATGTATGTTTCATAATTAAAATTATATTTATAATTTACATAAATATCTTAAATATATTTATCTTCAATTTTAATATAGCCACCTTAAGATTTATATTTTTCTTGGTTTTAGTTTTAATATTATTAAAATAGACAACTTTTTCAATTACTATTTTTAATTTTTACTAAAGAGTTACTTTTTCAATTTCAAAAAAATAAATAAACCTATTTATTTCATGAGTACATAACTAATTTTTAAAATTTAATATTTATTAATAAAAAGTGAGGGATTAGAAAAATAAGAAAGTTGATTTATTTACTTAAGATTTGTTTTATTTTTTAAATTTTTTTTATCAATAAAAGTGATTTTGAAGGGCCACAACTTTTTCATTGATTCTAGCACAAGTAGCAGAGTTGGCTTGGGTAGTGGGTTTGCTCCCCACTGGTCTCGGGTTCGACTCTCTCCTGGATTGAAGAGGTTGGACTTCTTGCGGGCAGGGGATCTCACCCGCAAGGGGGCTAGTCTCGCCCTAGCTCACCCTAGGTACCCAAGGTATGGACCCAAGGTATGGACTGTTGGGCCATTGGCCTGGGTCATAGGGACACCCTTGTTGTAAAGAAAAAAAACTTTTTCATTGATTCTAACAAATTAATTTTACATCATATACCCTTTTATGGATGGTTGTGATAATTCTACATAAAAACCCTATACAAAATGAAGCCCAACACTCAAAATAACTTTTGGATATGCTATCTTGAAACATAACAAAAATTATATTATATTCCCCTTACCTAGACACAACAACCCTACCACAACCCTAAATACTCGAGTATTAAACTATACCAAAAACTAGAAAATAAAACATTACAAGCATTCCCCACAACCCTGACCTATCTATCCAACCCCATCTTCAATCTCCACCACCACTGACAGATTCACCAAAAGAAAAAGACCAGTCGACCACACCGTCTAAATCCAACCTCAAGGCACTAGGCCAACACTAGGCGAGGCCTGGTGCAATATTTCTTTCGTTCCCCATCGCTAGTGCGATCATACCAAACAGTCCATTATCTTCTCCACTATCCTTGTTTCTTCTCCTCCATCTAACAATTTTTCCATGAACATAGACACTACATCTGTATTCACCTGGTAACACAACACCTCATTCGTGTAGACATCACCAAGAACCAGCCTTATCGTATGCAACACTACCCCAATATTAGACTTGAAAGTCGCGATCAACCTCCACTCTGATAACTCTCCCAGAAAGGCCATTTTCCTTTCCTTGGCCTTTAGACACGCTATAGTATCCATTCTACCTATGCGTATTGTCAAGATAGTATGTGATAAAATGTCTTTCATCACATTCCCAAACAAGCTCGAGTACCTCCACACTTTTACCTTAAACGTTCATGATTTCCATCTGTCCTTTCGTATTTAAGCATCTACTATATACCATGTTTCTCACACCTGGCGCTATGGAACACATGCCAATCCTCTACTGAATCTAACATGACTTCAATTATATCCATATCAACCACCACCTTTGTAGTCTTGTCTACTATCTATTTGCCTTTTTGGTACACATGTGATAGCTTGAAGTCGTTGCAAAGTTTTAATAGTTCATTGATTGGTCGTAGCCACTTACTCAATTTTCAATTTGAAGAATATTTTTGTTTGGATAGTTGCGGGCTATGGCCTTCATCCGTAGAGGTTAGTCTTGCCTCAGCTCGCCCCAAGTACCCAAGGCATGGACTACTAGGCCGCTAGGCTAAGTTGAGGGGACACCCTTGCCGCATAAATTTTTTTTATTTTTTTGGATAGCATTGATAATTTTTTGGCATCTCCCTTCTAAATTTATATTTTTAAAGTTAAAAATTTCCCCATCTCTAGGCCTAATAAGGTTGCTCAAAATTCTGCCTCATTATTCGTTACTCGCCTCAATTTTTTTGTTGTCATTAATAATATATTTTCATCCTGATTTTTTATAACACACTCAACTCTAACTTCTCTATGGTTTCCACATGAAGCCTCATCGAAATTTATCTTAACCTTCCTTTCTTCTAGATGGGACCACTTGACTATTTTCATGGATGAGAAATTAGATTAACCTATTGAACCCCATAAATGAGGGCAAGAGTTGTTTTATTTTACTTTAAAATTGTTTTTTAAATAAATATTTATTAATAAAAAGTACAAAGATTATAAATAAGAATAAATCTATTTTATTTACTTAATGGTTATTTTATTTTAAGCTTTACTATTATTTTATTTAACATTATTTAAAAAATTATTTTATTTTACCTATATTATTTATTTTTATTTGAATAATTATTTTTAATAATACATTTATTTTTCTTTTGTCTTGAAAATGATTTTTTTCTAAAATAAATTTAAAAAAGAATCCATTCATTATTTGTAATTACTTTGTTTTGTTTTTACTTTTAAAAGTGTAGTAAATATTACATAATAACTATATGTAATGTTTTAATAGTTTAATTTTTTTATGTCTTTATATTTAAAATATAAATTATGGTTCTAAATAGTTTTGTGAACATGGTCATGTCATTACACTCCAAAAAAATTCTTAGTCGTTAATCAAAATAAACATCGAAATGCTAACAAAAAGCTACAAGATAGACTTATAATAACTTACATGATACGGCATTATAATAATGTGCAAGGAATGCAAGTGATATCAAATAAGATCCACACGATAAATAATGCCCACTCAAACAATACAAGAAGGAAGTTCAATAAGTACATCTCATGTTTACTACAAGAATATGAAAGTCTCACAAGTACACATCTAGTACTGAACATTGAAGATAAGTATTATTACATGCCTAAGATATACAAGGGCTTAAATAAAAAACTCATTCAGGAAAATATTAAAATAAGTCATGAATCCAACCACACATATACAAGTGGTCCAAAAATAATGTACATCATAAACAGTATCAAATAACTCCAAGCTCACCTATGCAAACTAATCCTCCAAGCTCCCATGGTCTTTTTAGTAATTGGAGAAGGATTTGAACCCACCATGAGGATATCACTTTTCCTCATCCATCAATCAAAAGAAGCACCATCCACAATCCAAAAGTGTGGTACAATACAATACTAGCAATTATCTTTTTTATATTATTCATTTATTGAAACATAATCATACACATGAAATAATTGATTTGAAACATCTCAAATGCATATAATAGATTTCAAAATGAATGTTCTCTTAATAATATGCACATATCAAAAAATCATTCAATAAATCCAAGATTTCACAACACATATGAATCTAAACATATATATATGCAAGGACATGAACAAGCCAAATATGAACATCAATGAAACCGCAAGTTTATTCAATCTTATAAGGTTTGACTTAGTACAACACATGCATAGTAGAACACATGCAAGACCACATACAAACCTTTCATCACATACTATAAAATCTCTCTTGATGTGATGCTATATGTCTTACTAAGAATGGATGCCAAATGTAGGACTACATGCATCCTAACTTTTGCATAATGATGAGATTTATTTGTCTCATTTATCCCATAAACTTTAGTTATTTTCCTTTACTATAATGACCACATTTGTGCTCCAATTTCATAATGCCTCAACCTTTTTAATATTTCCACTATATATAAAATTAGATAAAAATAAATGATAATTAATTAAGTTTCTAGAGGGAAAATGTAAAAAAAATAATTATTTGATTGCGTTTACTAATAAACATCATCATTTTAGCCTTGAAAAATAGTCTGTAGCACATCAAAGAAGATGAAGATAAATAATTCCTATATGATGTAGGAGAATTCAGGTTCATGAGCAATCATGCATCAACCAAAAATAATTTTGGTTTTTCTTAGTTCAATTTAGTTTTGTTGTGCTTCTATTGGGCTTTTGCAATTGCTTGGGAGAATTTTTAGACTCAGATTGTTAAAATATTTCTAATTTTAAAAGCACTAGATCAAAATTGAGATCTTTCCTAAGATGTTTTCACAACCTCGTGAACTCCTCATATTCCATTCATCTAGCCTTAAGCAAATGCTTGTGTGAAGTTTGACTTGGGTTCCAAACTTGTATCATTTTCCATAAGTTGTCCAACTCTTTTATTTTGAAAGAAATCTTCTTAGAAGGCAAGTTCAACATTCTATTATTTTTTCAAAACCATCATCAGCCTCCAAAATGGTTGTCACAACCTTTTCGGCACCCAAGGAATCATTGAAAACCACTTGTTTTGAAGCTTCTTGGAAAGTGGCATCAAATTTATGTTGAGGTTTCAAAACCATTGTTGGCCTCCAACAAGATTGTCACAACCTTTTCAATGCTCAAAACACTATTCAAAACCTCTTGTTGAAAAGATGCTTTATAAATATTTTTTACATTTGGAACTAGTTCTTAAACCTATGTGAACTCCAGATAAGGTGTTCACAGCCCCATTGAATACCAACAAACCATTCACAACATTTAAGCTAATTAAAGGAAGATTTCATGAGTAGCTCAAAGAAGATCAAATGAGATTTTGGGGAATCTTTTGAAGATTTTTTGAAGAAAATTTTGAATTTCATGTTTCTAATCAAGTTTTAACACCATTCCTAGAAGCTAAAAAGGTTTTGAGAACCCAAAAAAGCACTAATAGAGGTTCTAAAAGTGCTTTGAGTTCCCAAAAATTTAAGGGAATTTAACCTACACTATTAAGTTGTGATTAAAAGAATCAGTTATAACAACTAAATATTCTAATGTAATTAATCATAAAAGAGATTTAAGAGAAGGAGAAAATATTTTTAAGGAACAAGATTACGGAATAAGACTAAAAAAAGAAAGGGGAAAAATTTAATGCTAGTGGATACTTTTTTGTAATGCATAGTTGATTGTACTCCTCAAAGCAACAATAAATTAATTTCCAAATTTGAATAAATTGATAATAAATTTTATTGTGTAAATTTTTGTGTTTAGCTACTATATTTGGATGTCTAATAAGACCCCCATTTCTATACTATCCCAAGTGGTATTAGAGCAGGTTGGTTGTGGTTATGTCATGAGAAGAATTCTTAAAATTTGTTGTGGAAAGGTGAAAAGAGAGTTCAACCTGCAAATGTAAAGGACTTGATTGAATACATGGTGCACAAAGGTTGAGGAAGACCTAGACAATCACAAGTTGGTGAGATTGTAGAAAATTTGAGAGGTATAACAAAAATATTTAGATGCTATAGAAATAGAAAAAATGAAGATGGGTACATGTGAAAGAAATTAGTTCAAAGATGAAGAAAAGTGTTATATAGAGAAGAAAAAGATACCGAAGATGAAATGGAACAATTAGAAGGAATATTTCTAAGAGCAATGTCTAAAATCAGTAGTAAATCAAGGATAGATCCACCCAATTATAATGGTAGTTTGAATCCTGAAGAGCTTATAGATTGGATTTTTGAGATGGATGACTACTTTGATTTTAAATTGATTGAAGATCCAAGGAAGGTAAAAATTGCTTATACGGAGCTAAAGGGACATGTATCCCTATGGTGGGATCATTTATAGATAGAAAGACAAAGAAGAGGCAAGGAAAATATTATGTCATGGGATAGAATGCTAATAAAATTGAAGGCTAAATTACTTCCAGCCATTATCAACTAAGTTTATTTATAAAAATAATTTGAAACAAAAAAAATAAAAATGTCAAAGAATATATAAAGGAGTTCTACAAATTGAGTACTTGAGAAAGCCACAATAATGATGATGTTGAGAAAGTGTCAAGGTATGAAAATGGGTTATGATTGTCAATTCAAGATAAGATTAGTATGACTCAAATATAAAGTGTTGAATGAGCCTATCAATATGCCTTGAAGGAAAAATAAAAAATTAGAAAGAAAAATAAAATACAAGAGGTAGGGGAAGATTCTCATGGTAGAGGATAGTCTAGTGGTGGAAGAGGATATTAAACAAAACAAGAAGTTAACACTTCTTAGACAAGTAACTATGCCCAAGATACTAGAGGAAGAGGGAATTATTCAAGAGGTAGAGGAGACTCTCTATAGGAAGTGGATATTTTAGAAGAGGAAGAGGAATAGGATTCACTAATACATGTTACCAATGAAGTGTTGGAGCCATACCTAGGTAAGTTTGTAATTCTATATTTATATAATATTTTTTATTTTTAGTAAAACAAAGGAAGAACATCTATTGGATGTAAGAGTTGTTTTGTAGATGTTGAAGGAGGAGAAATTGTTGGTGAACTTGAATTAGTGTATTTTTATGAAGATGGAGTTGGTGTACTTAGTATTTTTTATTTCTAAAGAAGGGTTGAAAATGGATCCTGAAAAGGTTAAGGTGATTATAGATTGGTCATTTCCAAGTAGAATACTTAAGGCTAGAAGTTTTCATAGATTGGAAATCATCTTAGGAATTTTGTAATAAATTTTAGTGGAATACGGGAAACTATCATGTATAACATGAATAGTGATAGGAAATAATTCAAATGGATAACTCCAATTAAGAAAAAAAAAATAGTTTTTGAAGAAAGAAGTGGCAAAACAACCACTATTGTCATTATCTAACTTAAAAAAATTCTTCCAAATAGATTGTGATGTAAGTGGAACTAAAATTGGATGAGTTTTGATTCAAGAAGAGAGGCCCATCTCTTATTTTAGTGAGAAGTTGAATGAAACCAAAAGGAAGTATTGTGTATGATCAAGAGTTTTATGCAATAGCGCAAGCGCTTAAGGAGTGGAGACATCATATACTATCTAAGGATTTTGTGCTACACATAGATAACCATTAATTGCAATATATAAAAAATCAAGGTAATTAAATCCAAAAAAATATGAAGTGGGATGCGTTTATATAAAGTTATTCCTTTGTTTTACAACATAGAAGTGATAGATCAAATCGGGTAGCTAATGCATTGAGTTGGAATTTTTTTTTTGTTGAATGAGATGAGAGTGATTTTTTTTTTAGATAACTATCATTTACAGTGCATTGAACCCAAACAAAAAAATACCACAAGACAAAAAGTTGAAAAAATATAAACAAGGTCAAAGGCTACAAGCCAGTGACAATAAACCTACAACTAACCATCAACATAGAAGTTTTTTAAAACATAAAAGAATAGAAAAGAAAGGAGAAGCAAAAATAATTGAAAGACTTCTCCCAATATTCCTTGAAGATGTTAAAGATATCCTAATTTTGAGAGCTTGTACTAGGATCATTAGTCTTCTCATTTTTAATTTTTCTTCATATAGCACAGAATTGAGGGTAACTATCGAGTGGTGGATGACCTTTAGAGTGAAGTAGGATAGACCACTTAGCTTTATTTCCAACATTTTCATTTGAGCCAATAGTGTAGTGTAATCATGGGTTGTCTTCGCACACTTAGAGTAGGTGTCCTCTTTGGGTTCCTCAGTAGAGGTATAGTCCCCTGAATTGGCATGGCATCAAGTTCAGGGAAAAAACTCAGAACTTCAATATCAACATCCTCATCCTTGTCCTCTTTACTATTGCAGTCTTCTTTCTTCTTATCCTCCTTGGTCTCATCACTATAAATTTCTTCCACAATGGAGTTGGGAATAGTCCAATCCACTAGTTTATGCAACCTTCAAACATTCAGGTTAGGGAATTCTTCCTCCTTAGTAGAATGTTGTTGGTTTTGATATGGTAAGTTAGATGAAGAAGATATAGATTTCAAGAAAGCATGGATATAAGTGTGTAAGAGTCTAATAGAGAAGAATAAAAATCCATGATTAGAGTATTTCATTCAAGAAGGATTTTTGGTTAAGGGAAAGAGATTATGCAACCCTTAGAGATCGACGAGGGAGAATTTGGTTAAAAGTACAAAGTTGTTTCACACTTTTATAAAAGAAACAACTAACACTGATCCAAATTTTTAAATTGAATCACTAGAAAGCGACATATATGTTTTAAATTTTAAAATGATGTCAACTAATTAGATCTTAAAAATAAAAAAATTATTTGGATATATGTATTTTTAAAATTGACACTATAATTTAGTTGCTAATAAAATGCTGAAAAATAAAGTCAAATGGGATGTTGAACACTTTATATTTTTCCTTCAATTATTTGTGTTTATTTAAAATTTTCTATGTGATGTCTCCTTTTTCCTTAATTATTTATCCAAAATAGAAAAAATAATATATCATCTTGACGTAAAGTCTTTTTTCTAGTGCATCTTGTTTTTCTAAGTTTTTTTCTAATATTTTTTCTCTTTTTCTTGACAAGATAATCAACCTTATATTTTTGTGTTGATGACTTACTTTAATGTAAAAACAAAATATAGAATAACAAAAATAATTAAACTTTAAGATTTATATAATTTTGAAAATTACACTTATAGAACTAGAAAAAGTCATTTTTATATCTAAGAAAAATGTTATTTACATAAGTAGGAGTTGTTGAAATTACAAGTTTTTTAAATTATTTAATTTTTTGGTGCATTGGCCCCAAAGTGGTGTTACATATGCATTTAATGGACACTTCCAGTTGGAAAAGTTTTCGATCATATTCACTTAGCTAGAATGAATCTAGCTAGACCATGTGTTTGAGAAAAATTGATATTTAGTTCGAAATACTTAAAATTCAATTATATAGATAAGTTGGAAAAATGTGTGATATAAATTTGTACTTTTACCCATTTGATTAGAGAAAAACACAATGGAGGTCTTGACAAAAATGTCAGAGTAGATAAACTATTAGCATAATTTAAGGAAGGATACTACTGGCCAAGGATGAGTGTGGATGTGAAGAACATAGTGGAAAATTGTTCAATTTGTCAGTATGATAAAGGAAGAAGGAATAATACGATATTTTATTAGCCATTTCCTATACTAGAAAGACCTTCAGAGCATATAAGTATGAATTTTATTCTTGGACTGCTAAGGACACAAAGAAGTAATGATTCAATGTTGTTGTAGTAGATAGGATTTTGAAAATGGTTCATTTTATTCCATGTGAGAAGTCTAATGATGCATCCCATATCTAGACACATTTTCTTTCAATGAAGTAGTGAGATTGTATGGATTATCAAAGATTATTTTCTATGATAGGGTCATGAAGTTTGTTGGCCACTTTTAGTATACATTATGGAAGAAATTTAAGATCAAAATATTATCATCCCCAAACTGATGGATAGATAGAAGTAAATAGGATTTTGGAAAATTTGTTGAGATTTTTAGTAGGGGATAACCCTCATCAATGGGATTTGATATTGGCAGAGGCTAAATTTGCTTCCAATAATTCAATCAATTGAAGGATAGGTTAAATTATTTTTCAAATTGTATATTGATTCAACCCAAGAGGAGTAGATGAATTAAGGGAAATATTGATTTAGGAAGGAAAAGTGTTGTAGAAAAGGATTTTTCTAATTACCTACAGAAGTTGCATAAGGAGGTGAAGAAAAATCTAGAGAAAAGTGTCATGAAGTATAAAGAATATGTTGATATGAATAGGAGAGAGCATGGATTTTAGGTCGGAGATCTAGTTATGGAACATTTGATATAGGAAATGTTCCCTTAGGAGCATATAATAAATTGAAATGGAAGAAGATAGGGCCATGCAAGGTGTTGAATAATTTTTTATCTAATACATATGTGATTGAGGTTTCAGAAGGAATAAATATTTTCCCAATTTTTAATGTAGTTGATTTATACCATTATTATGCTAGAGAAATAAGTGCATAAGGGAATATACATTTAATTTTTCAAGATGAACCATAATAGATACAATAGTTTCTTGGAAAGAAGTTAGAAGAAGTGGATATATTGGTAGACTCCCATGTGATTCAAATAAGAAGGGGAAAAGAGTACAAGAAATATCTGGTCCAATGGAAGAACAAAGTAGTTGATGAAGATAGTTGGGTGAATTCTTTAGAACTTTGATTTATGTAATTCCTATTCTAAACTCACTAAAATATTCATGAGTTCTTCAATCATGGAAAATTTTACTTACCTGATGTGTTTGATGTAGGAGCATCCAAGTTCACAAGAAATATTGCATCAACCAAATTTTTTTATTTTTTATTTTCAATTTTTTTTTGTTTTGTTGCACTTCATTTGGTTTTCTAATATCTACTTGGGAGAATTTTTAGACTCAAATTAGTTATTTTTTTCTAAATTTAAAATTATCAAAAAAATTGGGAGGTTTCATAACCTATGTATTGTACTCCTCAAAGTGAATGTAAATTCATTTTGATATTTGAATAAATTGTATTATATGAGTTTATGTGTATTTAGCTGCTAGATTTGGTTGTCTAATAAGACCCACATTTCTAGACCTCATCACTATAGCCCATGGATGCACTTGCATACAAATTAGTTTTAGCTAGTAAAAATTATTTAACTATTTATTTAAGTTATAATTTAGTTAATTTTTATAATTGATAAAGTATTTTTTTATTAGCCACAAGAAAAAGTAACTTCGTATATATTGTTTTATTGCTATATTATGATTTAGTATTTTGAGGTAAGGTTTGGTCATGTTGGAACCCAAATTTTTTGTGTTCCTTTTTGCTTAAGTCTCTTCGAGTTTTTTCCTTTGTTGGACCATTGTTTATAATCGACCTAAGATATTTTAGAGGGGCCTCTTTGTTAAAGCAATGTTTTCTTCTCTATTTCCTCCCACCTTTTTCAATTCAATCAATCATCAAAGTTAGAAAAATCTAAAATTGAATAATGGTTTTATGTCAGCCTTTTTGAGAGGTTTTGAAACTTTTTTTAGGAGCTAACAAGTTTCTCCTAACCTTGTCGGTACCTAATGTCAAATTTTTGATCTTTCGAGAAAAGTCTAAGTCTTTGCTATCAACACTTTATGGAAGTTCTAAAATCTTTGTTAGGAGCCAACAAGGTTCTCCTAACCCTATCAATACCTAATGTTGGTTTTCTAACCTCTTCATTTCAAATGAAAATATGTTAATATTTTATGTGTTAACAATTGGAAGAGGTCTTGAAACCTATATCATGTTTTGATAAGTATTTCACAACCTTGATGGAGCCCAACAATGGTTTCAAGAAATTTTTTGAAAGCAATGTTTAGTAAAGGCATCAATAAAGTTCAAAGCTTTGAAACCTCTTTCAACTCTCGAAAAGGTTTTCACGACCTTTTCAAAGCTCAAAAAGATCTTTGTAACTTATAAAGGTGGGAAAAGAGGGGTTCTCCATTCAAAGTTTTAAGTGGTTTTAGAACCACCTAGGGAACCCAAATAGGTTCAAGAGCTATCATATTCTGCTAATAAAAAATTAAGCAAGGAAATATTATGTGACCAAAAAATTCCATGGTTCTCTAACCCAAGGGAATTATCATGCCAAGAAATGTTGCCATTCATGTAGAAATCCATAGAATAAGGAAAGAAGCATGCAATAAAGAAAGTGTGGTGTCGATAACATGCTATACTCAAGTTTAATTCTAATATCACTGTAAGGTGGTAATTATATAATAAGAGTCTAACTTAAATCAAATGGAAAGTGATATTAGGTAAAGGAATATTTGTTCAAATATTTTTTAAGCACCAAATATAGTGGCATTAGGTGTTTTAATTAGCCCACCTATTAGTCTACTAGAAAATTTTCACCCACTAACTCTCCCTCCTTTCTTGAGCACCATTAATGACTCGAAGTGATACTTGAAAGGAGGAATATTGTTTCCCATGCTCCATAGGTACATTTTGGGAGTTGACAAGGTTCTCCTAACCTTGTTGTTACCTGACATGATTTCTCTAACCTTTTCAAAAAATTCCAAGTCTTTATTATTGACACTTTATGGAGATTCTAAGACCTTTGTAGAGAGATGAAAAGGTTCTCCTAACCTTATTGATACCCAAAATAGATTTTCTAACCTCTTCATTTCAATTGAAAATCTATTAGTCTTTTTGTGTCAACAATTGGAGGAGGTTTTGAAACCTATATCGGTTGTTGATGAGGTTTTCACAACCTTATCAAAGCTCAATGATGGTTTAAAAAAATAAATTGAAAACAATGTTTAGTAAAGGCATTGACAAATTTCAAAGGTTTTAAAACATCTATTTAACTCCCGACAAGATTTTCAAAACCTTGTTAGAGCTTGATAGGCTCTTTATAACTTAAAAGATGGAAAAAGAGGAATTCTCCATCAAGAGTTTTAAGTGGTTTTAGAACCACTTAGGATTCCTAAAATGGGTTCAAGAGCTAACATCTAATCTATTGACAAGAAAGGTAAGCAAGGAAATAATATGTGGTAGAAATTTGGCATGGTTCTCTAATCCCACGGATTTATCGATAAGAAATAAAATACCACCATTAACTTAAAGCTCCATGGAATAAGGACAAAATCATGTAATAAAGAAAGTATGGCATTGATAACATGCTATACTCAAGTTTGGCTTCTCAAATCACTGTAAGGTGTTAATTACATAATAAGGGACTGATCTAAATCAAAGGGAAAGTGATATAATGTAAAGGATCATTACATAATGGCACTAGAAATTTTAACTCACCCACCTATCAACAACTGTTCATTTGATATTTTACCACCCAATCCTTGATGACCTTTAAGCCTTTCCTTTGAAATTTTTTGAGACCTTCATTTGATATTTTACCACCCTAGAGTATGAGGTCAATTTCCTTGCCAACCCCTGACTCCTAAATTATGGTACTCCCAATGCTACTAAGTTCATCAAGCATCTACGGTCGAGTTTCCCTTATTTGGTGTTCCAATATGGTTCATGGGATTATCTTGATTCCCAATCATTGAAAAATGTTCTTCATTCCCTCTTAAGATCGAGTCATCAAATTTTCTTAGTTTGGTTTGGTATTTTGGCATGATATATGAGGTGAACCCAACTTTCAAAATTGATCATTTTTTATTTTACAACTTGAGAGTAGAGGTTCATTTGATGTTTCAGTAAGCTCAACACTTAATCCTCAACATTCCATATTATTTTGTACACATGTAAGATCGAGCTATTGGAGATACTTTTTTCTATTTGCTTAAATGTCATGAGCCACTTAGTAAGCCTGACACTTGATCTCCAATGACAAACATATACAATTTACATAAGTTCAAGGCCTCAAAATATTTCTTGTCTATCTTCCTTCAAAGTATCCATCAAGTGGTATGACCAAACCATAAACCCTGATAGGGTGTTTTTTTAATCTTTAGTATGAATTTTTCACTATTTGATGTGGAATATCGAAAACCTCTAAAGCCTGATAGGAAAGTATATCCAGATTTGGGCTGTGTTAAAAGGAATTTTATATGAAATTTATTGTTTTCTCTAATGATCTCTAATCATGGTGCTAATGTGGATTTTGTAGAATTATGCAAGGGGAACAATCCAAGATGGGTATCACCCACCTTCTAAGATTTTATATCTCTATAATGAGATCAAAGACACATACCCTGGGCATGCAGCTGTTGAAAATTTCTCGCAAAGGGTGCACAAGGAGGGAGATAGAACCAATATAGCATAATGCTTGGAAACCTTAGGATTAGTTGAAGTAGCTAATTTTTCAATTTCAATACAATCTCTTGAGTTGGTACTAACTTTTTCCCAATATTACAACCAGAGACAAGAATATTTTTGGAACATTAAGAGATGTTTTGTTGCATATCATTCGATAGATGATAAAAAGGGTTTTTTTCCTTCCAACATATGCATAATATGATGTTGTGGACATGAAAAAATCCTTGAAATTTATGAGAAACATAACAAGTAAGCCATAAGGTTCACCAATGACCATCTTCTCCTTGTTCCTAAGAAAGTTGCACAAAAAATGGTTGTTGCAACACTTAATTGAGTCCAAAGAGGATGCAAAGGATCTCATCACACTTCTCGTATGGATACCCTAATTCCAAGGAATTCCACCCATATATGTGCTTCTACATATTGAAGATAACAGATAGGAAGAAGATTAACTAGGGAATAATCATCAGTGAGAATATACATGCTCAACTAATTGATATGTTGGAGAACATGAATTTTTAAAATTCATGCTTGGTGCATTTATTGGTGTACCAAGCCAAACTTCCAATATAAAGAATATTTGGTTCCCTCCAACTAGGATAAACTAGGAAATATCATCATTATCCTTAGTTAGAATAGAAGTAAAGCCAAAAAAATTGCATAGTCAATTATTCCTTCATTTTTGCATTTATAGGAGGGCTAGAAAGCAAATTTTCTAGAATATTGTCAATAGAAGCAACCTACATGAGATAAAAAGGTAGGGGAATTGGTATATCTAATTCAATAATTTCATATATCAAGGATGTAGGATTTCATAACGTACCATATAAGTTGCCCAAGTACCTAGTCACAAATTGATTGTGCTAGATATTTGTAGACAATTCACATAAGATCCACAAATTAGTGGTCAACAAGCATAAGGTTGTGTATGTCTTTCCCATCAAGGTGGGATTATATTCTTGTTCCAATATTCAAACAACCAAGACTACATAAATTGAGATGGCTCCTTTAGCCATAGATTTAATGGGGATATAAGAACATGATTGATTCTAACTACTTAGATGAACATGAAGTAGGATTAATTAGGCTACCTTTGGATATAATAAGTGCATTTAATTTGGTAGAATTTCATAAATACCTAGAGAATGATAGAAAAGTGCTACACCCTATATATAATAGAGAAATAATCTTTGACCAACCTATGGATGCAGTGGATTAGTCAATCCCCCCAAAAAAATTAATTGATAACAGGGATATAAATGTAGTGTTTGGAACAATATGGTAGTTAAAAACACCATACCCATTGCTAGAGCCACACTGTAAGGCTAAATAAAAGAGAAAAAAAACTATAGAATCTTCTAGTGCAACAACAAGAGTGGTGGAGCATAAAAGAGAAATGAGGGTTGTTTCCACAAAAAGAAAAAGGGTGGAAAACCAGTAGTTGTGGAATCAAGTGAGTGTGAGGATGAACACAATGATGTCCCACTCAATTGGAGAAGAACACATCCCCAACCTACTCTTCCTAATAAATATCCATCCTCATCTCCATATCCATCTTCATCTCCATCTCCTTCTCCATCTTCATCTCCTACAAGGGAATCTCTTATTCACTTTGCACCTCACAACTCTCCACCTCATAATTCACTACTTCAATATCATCGTAGGAAATCTCATCCAACTAAAATTTTATTGCATCAATATCCTCTTCTACACCTCCTCCATCTCCACCAAAAATTCCCAATCCTCCATATCAAACTACAATCCCTTCACCTCCCCATTCTTTTTCACATCTAGTTAAACCTTCACTACCTCACCTAGAACAAGGGAATCAAATTGAAGGGGATGGATACCAAGTGGATGGAATTAAGGATTGGGTACCCTTATACCCTAATGTAGGAAGATATTCCTCAACTTTATGACCAAATTCAACACTCATCAAGTAATACTAAGGTTATGGTTACAATTCCTCCCTCTCTCCCTCAACCTTCACTAACTAAAACTTCAATTTTTCCATTATGGCTTAACCATACTGTGCAAAAGAGGAAGGGGACATATATTTAGGAAGAGAAATGTTTATCTTCATTGGTAGAGGTGTTTAAGGCCCAACCAAGCAACAAAAGAGCTAGAAGACTCTCCACTATATTGGTGGATGAGAAAGGAAATAGAATGGCTCATATTGTTGCATGGTGTGACTCTCCACTAAGTGATTGGGCTTGTGACATGGTCTAACCGCCTCCTATGGTTCTTAACTAAAGCTTGTATCGGGCATTCACAGGTCAATATTTTGGTGCAATGGAAAGTCCAACAATTGGTATCAGTACAGGTTCCTCTAAAGAAAGTCTAAAAGCATGAGGTGATCTGAGATGGCAACTACATTCAAGAAGGATAGTCCTAGATTTGATGGCACTAACTACTCACTGTGGAAAGTTAGGATGCAATTCCACTTAATGTGTATTGTTTATTCTATCTAGAAGATTACAAAAAATCAATATATCATTCCTCATAATGGTCCCTCTACTGCAGATGAGATCAAAGATGTTGAAAGCAATATTAGGGCTATTGAAGCTTTGGTGAGTTCCTTGACAGATTTGAAGATGGCTAATGTGGTAGGTCTGCATACAACTCATGAAATTTGGATGAAATTGGAAACTTTGTATGAAGGAGATGCATAGGTGAAGATGGCTAAGCTGCAAACCTTGAAAGGAAAGTATGAGAATCTGAAGATGGGTGAAGATGAAAATATCACCTCTTTTATGCAGAGAGTAAATGAGATAGTGATGGGTATTACATGTGTCGGTGGTTATGTGGATGAGGATGAAATTGTGGCTAAAGTACTCAAATCCCTGCCTCCCTCCTACAAAATGAAGGTTCATGCTATTGAATATTTCATATCAGTAAACAAGTTGACAAGAGATACATTGATTGGGAAACTTGTTGCTTTTGAGATAAGTGAATTTGGTGAATCCACACCGAAGACTAAATCTGCATTTAAGGCTATTGTGTCCAAAAGAAATAGACAAAGATATAGTCCGGGAGAGAGTTCTAGGAAGGTATCCATGTATGATGAAGAACTGAAACAACTCGAAGACAAAGAAAGAGAAGTAGAAGAATTGGAAGAGTTGATTGCAAAGCAAGAAGGGAGAGGAAAATGTAAGTATGAAGATGTATTACCTTTTAAATGTTTTTCATGCAGTAAAATAGGTCATTTTGCATCAAGATGTCCTGAAAGAGTTCCTAGATCTAAACCTAAGAAGTCTAGATTCCCAAAGAGATGCTACTTTGCTGAAGAAGTAATGACTGATGAAGAATCTGATAAAGATAATGGAAAAGAAGATTATTGGGTTTCATTGCTACCATTGAAAACAATCATGTGGCTACTGAATCTACTAAAGATGAAAAATATCTTGCAGCTCAAGTTGAAGAAAAATATGAGTGGGTCATTGATAGTGGATGCTCACATCATATGACTAGTGACAAAAGCAAATTTGTGAGTCTGGAATAGTATGATGGTGTAGTTGTAAGATTTGGAGATAACAATGCTAGTGTGATTCGTGGAAAAGGATCCATTTGCCTTGGTGGTAAGGACCACACTGATGATGTCATCTATGTTGAAGGTCTGAAGCACAACCTGTTGAGTGTTGGACAGATGGTTCACAAAGGATATGATCTACAATTCAAAGACAAAAGATGCAAGATATGTGGAAGTTCTGGAAACTTGATTGCAATAGGAAAACAAACACAAGGTAACATTTTTCACTTGAATACTGCTAGTGGAAGTTGTTTGATTGCTTAGATAGATGAAAGTTGGTTATGGCATAGGAGATTTTGTCATGTAAATTTTGACAACATTATCAAGATAAGTTTTTCTCAAGCAGTAAGAGATCTGCCTAGATTAGTGAAGCCTGCTAATATAATTTGCAAGGAATGTCAGATGGGTAAACAAACTAGAGTCTCTTTCTAGAGAAAACATTTTCATTCAAATAATTTGTTGGAGCTGCTACATACTAACCTTTGTGGTCCTTCAAGATTCAACATGGAGAAAGGTATTTTATGTTGGTTATTAATGATTACTCTAGAATGATTTGGGTTTCCTTTTTGAGAGAAAAATGTGAAGCATTGGAAAAATTCAAATGCTTTAAGACTATGGCAGAGAATGAGAAAGGTGTGAAAATCAAGTGCCTGAGATCTGACAGAGGTGGTGAGTTCATTTCTAAGGAATTCAACTCTTATTGTGAAGAACATGGAATTAAAAGACAGTTATCTGCTCCCCGAACCCCTCAACAAAATGGAGTTGCAGAGAGAAAGAATAGAACAATTTTGGATGTTGCCAAAACCATGATAATGGAAGGAAATGTGTCTCAGATGTATTGGAGTGAAGTGGTAAGTACTATTGTGTATACCTTGAACCGATTAAATGTGAATGGAAATTCTGGTAAGACCCCTTATGAGTTATGGTTTGATCACAAGCCTACTATTTAGTATTTTAAGATCTTTGGAAGTAGGTGTTATATCAAGAGAGATGATGATATAGGAAAAATTGATGCTAGATGCGATGAAGGGATCTTCCTAGGTTACTCTACTAAGAGCAAGGCATACCGGTGCTATAATAAAAGATTGAGAAAGATGGTTGAAAGTGGAAATGTTATATTTGATGAGAACTCTATCAATTCATCCAAACTATGCAGCTATGATTTAGATGAAGACAACTCAAGTCAAGTAAAAAACACTCAGACATCGAATCTACTTCATATTATTATGTATATTCTGGTGAAGCAACCTCAATTTGTTTTTGTAAATCAAGTCAGTCAAGAAGCTCAGACAAGTGGAAGTGTACAAGAAAGATTTGAAGAATTAGAAGTCCAAGAAAGTCCCAAAACTCCAAGGTATGTAAAGCCGAATCATTCTAAAAATCAAATCATAGGAGATAAGAGTAAAGGAGTGAAAAATAGAAGAAAACTTGCAAAAGAATATTGTTTGATATCCAAGATTGAACCTAAGATTGTCACTGAAGCCTGTCAAGATAAACATTGGCTGAAAGCTATGAAGGAAGAGCTAACATAGATTGAAAAAAATGATACATTGCTATTGGTTCCTACGCCTAAAGACAAAAATGTGATTGGTACCAAATGGGTATTCAGAAACAAGCTAAATCAAGAAGGTGAAGTGGTCCAGAATAAAGAAAGACTGGTATGTAAAGGATATTCTCAAATGAAAGGTATTGATTTTGAAGAAACCTTTGCCCTTGTAGCTAGAATTGAAGCTGTGAGATTATTTCTTACTTATGTTACATACAAAAATTATAAATTCTATCAAATGGATGTGAAGTCTACATTTCTTAATGGAGAACAAGAAGAAGTGTACATTGAACAACTGGATGGGTTCCAACTAATAGATAAGGGAGATATGGTTTGCAGATTGAAGAAAGTTATGTATGAACTTAAGCAAGCCCCCAAAGCATGGGACACTAGATTGGAAAAATATCTACTGAAGCTTGGATTCACTAAAGGTACTACTGATAGCAACTTATACTTCAAGTTAGATCATGATAAGGAATTGATTATAGAAGTTTTTGTTGATGATATCATTTTTGGAGGATATGATAATCAATGTATGAATTTTGTTAATGAAATGAAGAGTGAATTTGAGATGAGCATGATTGGTGAAATGAATTTCTTTCTGGGATTTCAAATTACACAATTGGACCAGGGGATTTTCATATCTCATTCCAAATATGTGAAAGAGCTACTAAAGAAGTTTGGAATGGATGACTCCAAACCTGTTGGTACTCCCATGGTAACCAGATGTAAGCTATCATAGAATGATGATTCTCCAAAGGAAAATCAAACTTAGTACAAATCAATGATTGGTGGATTGCTCTACTTGACACAAACTAGACTAGACATTATGAATGTTGTATGTATGGTTGCTAGATTTCAAGATGATCCAATTTAAGAATCACATGTGACTCCTGTAAAAGGAATTTTTAGATATCTTAAAGGAACAATTGACTTTGGACTTTGGTATCCAAAGAATGATGATCTTACTTTGTGTGCATACACTGATGCGGATTTGGCTGGTGATGTAGATGACAAGAAAAGTACTAGTGGTGGTGCCTTCTTCCTAGGGAAGAAGTTGATATCTTGGTTGAGCAAAAAGCATAATTCAATTTCTCTATCCACTATTGAAGCAGAATACATTGCAGTTGCAAATAATTGTACTCAAGTGATATGGATGAAACAAATGTTGAGAGATATCAGAGTGATATGTGAAGAGCCTATTGTCATATATTGTGATAATTCAAGTGCATGGAAAGGTCATGGTTACCTTTTCCATTGATGTCAAAGGGGGAGAATGCTTTGTGAAAAAAATATTCTGGAGAAAAGTTCAGCTGACAGGAGAAGTACAAAAGAAGTCAATATGTTGGGTTGATGGTATTCTTTTTCACATCTTGGGTTGCCATCAATGCAAGAGGGGGATGTTGTGGATATGGTTTCTGATATGTGGTTGTCATTGATGTCAACACTATGATAATTTGGTGTATTGAAGACTGTATATGTCGAGGATATTGAGAAAATTATAAAAGAAAGTATTCCTGGTTCCTAGTGGAACTGTGCAGGTCAAGAAGACGTTGTGTTATGTATGTTGAAGATTAGCTAATGTGGATTAAAGGGTTTATTGTTGAATGTTTCTAGATCATCTACCAGAAGTTTTAGAGGTTCGCATGAATTTTTGAGTATGTTGTGGTCTGATAGCACTTGTCCTACTGGTCTCTGTCAGTGTTCCTGAATGAAGTTTGTGTAATTCTTGTTTTCTCAGTTTTTGTGGATGCTTCTCTATTATTTCTTGGTGTTATCTGGTGTCTCTAGACCATTATCTAACTTTGTGGTACATCCACATTATTTAGAGTGATTGTGATTGAAGATCTTGTCTTGTGCATGTTTGGTTTTTCTTGTTACTATCTGACATGTTGTTGATAGCATGTTGTGGATCTCCAAGGTGTAATTAATTAAAGTCTTTTCACATTAGAGATGTTATTTTAGGTCTCCACTATGTTGTGGTCAACCTTGTTGGATTCACATTAAAAGGTTATTTGTAAATCTAGGCCGACATTACAAATATATTTTATTTCCTTGGCCGACGAAGTAGTGATGAAATTTTATGTAGCGGATATATAAGGGAAATTAGTTCATTATTGAAGATGATGCTTCGTGTGCTCCTATGTGTGTATGTTTGAATATCATTCAATTGCTGAGCAGAGTGTGAAGAAGAATATGTGAAGTGTGAAGAATTTTTGAGCTTAATAGGAAATGTAATTAGGCTTGTGAAGAAGCTATTTTCTTAGTTCACAAATCTTGGATGGTTTTAATCCAAACCCTAGTGTTGGACAGTGAGTCCTCTTTTGTAATTGAGCAGTGAGCTCTAGGTAGTGTGCTTGAATGCATGTTCCCTTATTATTTCTTTTATACTTAAACTAGAAATTTATAATCTTGTGGACTAACATCCATCGTGGTTTTTCCCCAATAGGGTTTCCACGCAAAAAATATTTGTGTTCTTTTTCTCTCTAATGTGTTGATTTTTTATGGTTAATTACTTATTCATCATATTTGAGATTAAGTTAAGATTAGTAAGGAAAGTTTTAGTCTCTGGTACAACTGATTCACCCCCCCTCTTAGTTGTGTGTCCTTGTTTTGGAAACAATTGGTATCAAAGCTAGTCACAGGTTCAAACCCCACGCTTGTGTTTGGGGGTATTGTTGCAAGGTGTGACCCTTGGTCTTCCTTGTAGCAATAAGCACTTGGGTTTGTGACATGGTCTAACTGCCTACTATGGTTCTTAACTGAAGCTTGTATCGGGCATTGATAGCCTGTCAATCTTTTGGTGCAACAACAATTCCAACACATATATCCACCTCCATGGTATACAATCCTAAAGCTCAAATGAAATTTGAGGATATTATGTTATATAAGTTCAACCTAGGATCTTTAACTAGGGAAGAAGAGAAACAATCTTTGTTGCCAGTTTTCACCACAATATTTAAGAAAATGAAGAAAGATGAAAAAAATAAAGAAGAACTCAATGCTCAAGTGAAACAATTAACTTCATATATCAATCACCTAGTTGGTCATATTAACTCAACTGCACATGTTCCCATATTATTATCAATATTGAATAAATATGCTCAACATCTAGACCTAGAAGGAATTCTCCATGTCACTTTAGAATGGATACAAGGATTGCAAGCTCTTAGAAGCAGGGTAATCAAAGAAGCATTAAGATCCTATCACAACATAATTGATGAGGGAAGATTAGGGATGAAAATGAAAGTTGAAAAAAATGAAGATCTTTTGATATGGGAGGAGTATATCCCAATTTTGCAAAGGATGAGGGCTACTCCTTCCATTGAGTTAGCTTGATTGGGAATTTTTTATAAAGAACACCAAGATTTTCTTGAAGAATGGTTGAAAACTAGTAATCTCATAATGAAGAAAATTAAGAAGTGTAAGGACAATTTAAATAAGAGCAAAGACTCATCATATAAGGTAATGGATAGAGTAGAGAAGTTTTTCAAAGAACTTTCTTGCACTTTCTAGGAAAACCCTTCATTGGTATGACCAATGGTTAGGATAATTATATTCTCTTCAACAACAAATATCTAAAGAATCTATCGACAAAATGGTGAAAGTCAGGGCTGCCATTTGGAATTCATTGGAGTATTTAAAAATTTTTAGAGAGTTGCAAGACAAGAAAAGAAGTCTAACTTTTCTCAAAGAATAAATCTTAAGTATCACAAGGGACTCAATGCAAATGGTTTGAAAGAATTGATCACTTCCTTCTTGGAGCACTTCCCAAGCCTAGTATGATAACTTGTGCAATAAGTTATTATGGAATTCATTTAATTCATTTAATTCTTTATTCTTTCAATAAAGTGTAATAAATCAACTCAAAAGAGTTGATAACTTGTAAAAGTGGTGTTAAAGTGCCAACTTAGTTTGTAACTAGCAGTTAACTTAGTTTAGATCTAGTCACTAGAATTATGGTTCTAATTGAGTTATTTTAAATCCAAAATTTTATGGCACTCAAGGTGGATATATATGGCTCCTTTTTGGATATTTTAATTGGTTAGACATTGTATTTTTGTAGCAAAATTATATAGTTTTAGCATGGATTTTCTACTAAGTATTATAATTTTATAAATTTTGATAATTAATCAAAGGATAATACATGTTTTTATCAATGTTCTCATTATGGTAATGATATATTATATTTAAATTATCTAAAAATTGAATAACCTAGTAAGATTTTTGTTTTAATTGTGCTTTCATAAAAAATGTGTCCATGGTGGTTTGATTGTATGAAATTTGAAATATCTTATTTTGTGATTTCGTCATATGCTTGCATCAGTATTATAAATGGTTACATGAAATATTATTGTTTGTAATAATGGATTGGTATCTCATATAATTTTTGAAAATTTGATTGTAATTTATCATTGTCTAATTCAGTTACATTAAAATGAGAATAATCATTATTGAACATCTATATGAAAGATTATTATATGAATAGCACAAACATTAAAAATAATAATATTTTTTTTAACATCAAATTTTATTTACATAATAGTATAGAGATATAACATCATTTTTTTAATATTCTATTGTCATTACTATCGTATTTAAATTCTTGTAATTTATTATTATAATGAACAATTGACTACAATTCTAAAATACATAATATTAAAAATTTGTTAAACCTTAACATTGTTATCAAAGTTTTAAAAAATACATTTTATGATAGATATGGAGATCTTAAAGATATGCAATCTTTATCCAATCTTCAACCATTCCTTTGCATCTCAATTATTCAGTACTATTTCACAAGCCAACAACTATTTAGAGTAGTTTCAAGATCTCAAATATTTTTTATAAAATATCTTCATTTTAGGATAAGAATCCTATTGTATATGAGAAATTTGAATATGCTTCAAAAAGTTTTTAAAATAATTTAAAATGTCAAGAGTTAGAATAGATTTCAAAATCTTTTATAAGAGTTGATTGTCAAATAATTTCTTTGTAAATAACTTTTGTAATTTAATTGTTTGATTTATGTCATTCTTAAATCAAAATAAATAAAAGTATGTATGTATGTATACACTTGATTTATTTGTGTTATTCGCAAGTTAAAATATCTATCTACTTCTTAGTTGTTGACAAATGCTTAATTTTTTCAATAATACTATTAATATGGATAGTTACTTTAATTTTCTTATAATTATCTACTATAATATAGATATTAATAGTATTAAATTATTTACTATTCATTGAAAATGATAAACAAGTTTATATCAAGTTTTTAAATTGAAATTGAGATATTTTCTACCAAATGTCAAAAATAACTATTACAAACATGTCTTCTAATATTTATATTCTATTAGGGCGAAGGGCCTAACTTGATTGGATAAAGAATCTTGTTGCAAGAAAGAGGTCATGAGGTCTAGTTTGCCCCCATGAAATTTTTTTACTCAGCACATTGTAGTACTTACCACTATTTAGTTTAAAATCTAACATATTTTTGCAAGTCAAATATATCACTTTTATGTAATCATTGAATTTTATAATTGTTAGACTCAAAATCAAAAATGTCAAACTAGAAAGGGTCTTTACAAATGAATCATTGTTCATCAATATTTAAAAAATATCTAGTCTAATGAACAAACTCAAGTTCAATTATGCTACTCACAATTGTTTCCTACAACTTTGAAGTTGAATTTGTTCATTACAAAAGGTTAAGAAATATTTTATTTTTCCCTATAGAACTCAAAATCAATGAATCAAACTATAAAAACTCTTCACAAATAAATCATTTGTTCATCAATATTTAACAAATATCTAGCCTAATGAACAAACTCAATTTCAATTATGCTACTCACAATTATTGCTACTATTGACTAGACTTCAATTCAAGTTCAACCATAACAACTATAGTATCAATTTGAAACAAAATTATCCCAAAGTGTATCTACCATAGTACTTACCACTATTTAGTTTAAAATCTGACATATTTTTGCAAGTCAAATATATCACTTTTATTTAATCATTGAATTTTATAATTGTTAGACTCAAAATAAAAAAAATCAAACTACAAAGGCTCTTTACAAATGAATCATTTGGTCATCAATATTTAACAAATATCTAGTCTAATGAACAAACTCAACTTCAATTAAGCTACTCACAATTGTTGCCCACAACTTTGAAGTTGAATGTGTTCATTACAAAAGGTTAAGAAACATTTTTTTCCCCTATTGAACTCAAAATCAATGAATCAAACTACAAAAAATCATTACAAATGAATCATTTGTTCATCAATATTTAACAAATATCTAGTCTAATGAAAAAACTCAATTTCAATTATGCTACTCACAATTATTGCTACTGTTGATTAAACCTCAATTTAAGGTCAACCATAAAAACTATAGTATCCATTAGTAACAAAATTATCCCAAAGTGTATCTACCATGCCTCTAAATTCTTTTTATGACACATCTATCAACTACACAAAAAATAATTTTATTACAATACCATAACTATAACTACTTGTCACTACATGGTTGTGATACATAGGCCTTGCAAGAATCTATTATCTCAAACTATTGTCTAACCTACACCTAAATTGATATGTTATAACCCATCTATCAACTAGCCAACAAGTACTATTATTGAAATACTAGAAAGAAAATACTTGCCACTACATGGTACTTGTTAAAAATGTATAGTGAAGAAATATTCTAGCTTTGATTTTGTAAGTTTGGAAGGTCAAAAACATTTCAATTCATCATACATTGAATCTTGATAATGACATGTATACATTTTTCAAAAAACAAATCAACTAGTTGTTTTCCAACCTTGATAACATAGCCATACACTTCCAATCATAATTTAAAGATAGTTTTTTTTTTTTTCAAGATGAAATTTACTATAGAATTTATAATTCCAAAAAAACATTTAATTAATTTTACTTTATTTACAAGTCATTCAAAATGACTTCAATAAATACCTTTTTTTATATGTGAATGTTTGTATTACTGCAAAAAGAAAAAAAATTACATCAGACTATGTGGATGGAAAAATTTCCATATTATTCATGACACCAAGTGCCACAGACATTAGACACAACAAAAAACCCCTGCGAACCCATACTAGACATAAAACCTCCTGACCCAACAATACCCCACCACACTAGCCAACAAGTATACTGCCTGGCAAATGTACTCCATGTGGTACCAAATCTTCTATCACCACCTGGCTGTCCCAGGAAATCGTTTCATCATCCTAGATCCATAACCTCTCCCTAGATGCATGTTTTAGTAATCCCATCTACTCCCTGATTTTCCAACCTATCAACCTCTCTGTTAGCTTCCCTGTAGATATGGGATAAGGAGAACTCCACTAAATCTTCCAACAAATTAGATGCCTCCTCTAGAAGGGGTTGATATTGCCAGTTCACTAATTTTTTGGACTTCATCACTTGTATAATCACCATGGAATCACCTTCTACTTCCGCTCTCGCCACCTTCAACCTATGACATAATTGCAGTTTGGAGATAAGTGATCTTAATTTAGTAACTATGTTTGTTCCTTTTGGTAGAGATAACGAACTTTCTACAACTATCTACCCACTCTCGTCCCTAATACAATAGCCTACACCGGAGGCACCCAGGTTTCCCCTTGAAGCATTGTCGAAGTTTAATTTGCACCAACCTGACTTAGGAGGTTTTCATTCTATGTTTCTTCACTTGATAACCCCCTCTGTAATCTGTCGCATTCCCACTTTAGGGATGACTAGTCCAAACCATGTTTTCCTCATCCTTCCATCCCACTCCATGAATTCTCCATCCTTCAAGTCCCGTTGAGCCACCTTATTATTTACTACTTCCACAATGGTGGCCTCCAATCTGTTGTAGAAGGATGAGATTTGTCTTGCGGACTCCCTAAATATTCCCCTATTATGTTCTTTCCATAGCTATCCCATACTACAATTGATGGGCTTACAATCCATAGAGTGTGATAGAGGGAGAACTTCCTCAAAAGTGGCCATGATTTGAATAGTCATTATATTGTTTGGGAGGGCACTATACCATCTGAGCCTAGCACAGAGCCATTTCTAGCATGCTTGTGTAAAAGGACACACAACAAAAAGATGATTAACCTATTCTTTAGCATTTTTGTACAACACACACCTTGACAGTCCTAAAAACTCCATCCTCTTGAATTTATCAGTTGTAAGAACCTTCTTCTGCAAGACCGACCATGAGAAGGTGCTCGTCTTCAGAAGGCAAGCCCAATCCCAACATAGGTGAAGAGGCAAAGGGGAGATAGCCATCATGGACCCAAGCACCCAATACCCATCCTCGGCATTGTATTGTCTCGACACCACCTTCACCCACACCAGTCTATCCTCACCATCTCATATATTTAACATTCTTCTATTAAGTTCTTAGAGTAGTCTATCCACTACCACAAGATGTATTAGATTTGGTCTAGGGATCTTCCACTCAAATTAAAATTTCTTCACCACATGCCTATTAGTCTCCACCAAGTAGTCACATAGGGAACATCCCCACCTCTGCTGCAACACCCCTTCACCTCATCAAGCCCTAGGAAGCTATCCAAACTCGGATAGCCTTGCCATGAGTCTTCCCAAAATAACACAACTATCCTATCATGGACGTCCCATGATAAGTGATTTAGAATGATGGGTCAAAACACCTTCATGAAATTCTAGATCCTTGACCCATTGGGAAGGCTCCCAACAAACAAAATGCTCCTTTGATTTGTGTTGACCAAATATTTGTGCTAGAGAATACACGCCCATGAAGCCTCACTCCAAGAATACATGCCCCAAATCAACTTTGCACCATGGGTCAGGTTTTGGTTCATTAAATCTCTCAACCCCACCACACCATTGGCCTTGGGCTTGCAGATCGAGTCCAATGTCTTTCAAGGTGCCCTGCTAGGAAAAGCACCTCATGCTCTGATTGATCTGTGTAGCCCTCTTTGTGGGAAGGGCCAAGACAAACATAAGGTAAATGGGTAGGGCAGAAATAACTGCTTTTAACATCAATATCCCTCCATCCCAAGATAGCCATTTACCTCCCCAAGAAGATAATTTGTTTTTTATCTTGTTGACCAACGGATCCCACAAGGGTCCTGACCGTAGCCCTTTAGCAAGTGGGAGACCAAGATATATGTTGTAGGGAGTTCACTGATTTTGAAGTTCATTATTCCAGCCACCTCTTGAGCTCTTCTTCCATTCGTGTTTAAAAAGAAAATTTTAGATTTGGCATCACTAATTTTCTACCCAAAAGCCTCCCCGTAGTAGTTAAAAAATCCTCTTATTGCCTCAACCTCACCTTTGCTTGGCATTGCAAAACATGTTGTATCATCAACAAACTATTGATGTGTTAACATTGGCATCTCACTTGTAACTTGAACACCTTTAATCAGGTTGTTTGCAGCCACCAACCCCAGAGCTCTACCCAATGCTTCTGTCATTAGAATGTATAAGAATGGAGACAAGGGATTTCCTTGTCTCAGTCCTCATGATGCTTCAAAAAAACCTTCTAGATCCCCATTCACTAACATTGAAAATCTAGGAGTAGAGATGTAGGCGAATATCCATGCCACCCAATTGTTATCGAAGCCAAATTTCTCCAATACTTAGCACAAAAAATGCTAGTCCACCATCTCATATGCCTTTTTGATATTGAGTTTGATCAACATGCCTTGAGCTTCGCTGACTTGGACAAAATGGATGGCCTCTTGTGCGATAATTACCCCATCCAAGATAGAACACCTAGGTACGAAACCAATTTGTTCTTCAAAGATCAACAATGGGATGATCACTTTCAGCATGTTTGTTGTTTATTTTTCCAATATTTTGTACAATGTGTTACAAATTTGGGAAATTGGTCTAAATTCGTTTAGAGATTAGGGCTTCTCCGTCTTTGGAATCAAGGCCAAAAAAGTGTTGTTGACTTCCCTAAGAAAGTTGTCTGATGCCTGAGACTCTTCCAACACATCTAACACCTCTGTACCAATGAAGTCCCAACACACTTGAAAGAAGCAAGCAAGAAAGTCCTCCAAACCCAGTGCTTTATTAGGGTGTAGCTGGAACGTAGCATTCTTGATCTCCTCCTTCGTGAATGGTCGTAACAACATTTTATTCTGCTCCTGTGACACAAATGATGGGATCCCAACCAACATTACCTATTGAGCCTACAAATTTGAACCTTCCTGATTGTTTAGGATGTTAGTGAAATAACTGGTTGGCTCAGCTGCAATTTCCTTTGGATCCACAATCATCTCCCCTACCACCATTTTTAGGTTGTTTATTTTATTAACGTCCCTTTTGATTCTAGTTGAGTGATGGAAAATTTTTGAGTTGTAGTCACCATCTTTAATCCATAGTGCTTTGGACTTTTGATGCCAGAAAATTTTCTCTCTTGCTAGAACCTCTTCCCAATCCTTCATCAGCACTTTCTCTTTTAGGTATAAATCTTCATTCATACCATTCTGTAAAACACACTTATTGACAACTTCTAATTCCTCCTCTAATCTTATCTTCTTCTCAAAGATGTTACCAAATGTATCCTTGTTCCAAGCTTTAATTTGCTACTTTAGTAATGTGAGTTTACTCACCACTTTGAAAAAATGATTGCCCACAGGCTAGAACTTGTTCCACCAAATTTCTAGATTTTCAACAAAGGTGGGATCATGTAGCCACATTTTCTCGAAATGAAAGGGACACCTCTTCGCCTTCTTCTCTCCTTCCAACACTAAGCATATGGGGTAGTGATCCGAGCTAGAGAAGGGAATAATGCTACCTTCGAGTGAGAAAGGGAACTTGGTTAGATCCCCCATGAAGAGAAACCTATCCAACTTTCAACTATACTGCAAAAACCTGACCGCCAATTCATCCATGAATATGTGTCATTTTCCAATTGGATATCCATGAGTTATTGCTATTAACAAATTCTTCAAATTCCACTTTTGATTGTAATCTTTTGCTTACTCCCCGCCACTTATCCTCTTCTCGCAAGATCGCATTGAAGTCCCCACTTAGAAGAAAAAATTCATCCTTGTTGGCCTTCATGAACTCCTCTACTTCCTCCATTTCCTTTCAAGCATACAATTCGTTGGCCCATATACATTGATCACTATAAAGGCCAAGCACAAGGTGAAGCTTCTTACCTTGCTTTCCAACCAGTTCCTCCCATCTACTACTTTTTCCACATACGAGCCAAATGGTTTCCACATTGTAATGATACCCCCTAACGCCCCTTCTGCTTCCACAAAGGAAATTTCCACAGTTTGAGCTATTGGTTTAATTTTCCTACTTCTTCCTTCCCTAATTTTGATTCATGTATAAGCATGATATCCGTTGTCTTGTCTTCTAGAAAATGCCTAAGCAAGTGCTTTTTGTTAGGGGAGTTTAAGCCCCTAATATTCCAGCTTAGGATTCTCATTTCTCCTCAAGAAGGGACCCGCCCTTCCTAGATCTCAGGTGCATTGTTATTTTTTGTTGTCCAACTGCCTCCCCAGCTATCAATCTTTTCTCTTCATTCATCTTCTTCCCAACCTTTTTCTTCTCTCCATAGTCTTGTATGCCTTTGCCACAAGCCCTAGCTTGTACTCCCAGCTTTGCTTCTTTTATGTCTTTTCCCTCCACTCTACCAGCTGCCTCTGATTCTTGGATGCATTCCAGTGGTTCTTTGAGTTCTTCCTCCTCCAACTGTGTCTGTTATGGCATAGCTCAATCTCTTCCCACAAGGTGCTCCAGGGCATGATTTCCAGTGCAATCCGCATTCTTCCTTGATTCCCATCATTCATCGCCTTCTCATCTCTCCCCACCACCGAGCCAAGCACCATGCCAATGTGTTCTAGGGCATCGTGATTCCATAATTCTATTGGTACATTCTCTAATTCAACCCATACTACCATCTTCTCTGGCGTAAAGAGTCCTGGGTCGAAGTTAGCTTCCCAATCTTTGAAATAAAATCCCTACCCATCCATAGCCAAGCCTTTCGTTGCTAAGATCTCCTTCTTGATATGCTCGGAGGCACAGAGGATCAAGAAGAAACTATTTTGTAGGAACTTAATTCTTACCTCTTCCTTCCATTTCGCTTCCCACCATTATCTCATCTTCGATTTTGTACACTCATTGCCCCACCATTTTGCCAAAATAGCTTTATCCTCTAAGCTAAATCTAGAGCTTTTCATTAGCCCCGAAGGAATAACACATTTGGTCTTAAATCTTTCCTTCTACCCTTGATTAGACCTTTTGTTGGTCCCTTCCTTTATATTCATACATTGGTGTTCCTTCTGGTGTCCTTGGCTATCCGATTTTCCTCTGGTCTCCCCGTTGTCCTTCTTCGAAAGGGTATCAGATGGTATTGACCCCTTTCTGACTACCTTCCTTCGTCAGACCTTGGGATTTTTCTTTTGATTTCGGTTAGGGTTTCCCATCCCCGTCCCCATTGTGCTATGCCTGACCCTCCCATACCTGTTTTGAGCCCTATTCTGGATGCCCTCATTCGCCTGTGGCCAACCCTGTTTGCCTCTCCGCCACGCTATTCTATCCACCATCCAAGGGAGTTCCCTCCTTCCTCGGTACCGATCCTCTCTCCTTCGTGGTCATCCTTGTTTCCCAACTAGCCCATTGATATGCCTGCTACCTCTGTTTCTCCATCCCTCTTGGTGGTGATCGTTTAGCTTGTGGCGCAACGTAGGCCACTCTTTCTCCGCATCCTCAGCCCAGGACTCGGTCTCCTTCTGCCAAACTTTGCGTTGCCTTTCCTTCTGCCAAAAATCACTTCACACCGCCATTTTTATTCAATAAATACTTTTGTATTAATATTTAATTTTTTAATTATATTATTTAATATTTTTTATTTAAAATTTATATTATAAAAAATAATTTAAAGAAAAAAATTTACATTGATCTTTTTAAAATCCACTAATAATAAAACATAATTATTAGTTTTATCTCATTGCTTCCATTACTTAGCCCATGGCCACACCTTTCTCTTGCTTTAACCCTAAATACCTAGTAATCAATCATTGTTTCACATTTACTACCAACATTTTTTAATATTCAAATTTATTTAATTATTTATTTGAAATTTGTATATTATTTAAACTTATATTAATAAACTACAATTATAATTAATATAAATTAATTATATTTGTGTTTTTTATGTTTATTTAATTAATTTGAATGTATGAAAAAAATTATATTTCTTAACAGTAATGACATATTTATTATTATCTAAAGACAATATATACATTTCTAAAATAATATTTAGTAATTTTAAGTGACTTAATTTAATATTTCAGAGAATTGCTTATATATCATTTAGTTCAATAAATAATTATCTTTTTAATAAATTATTGTTTTTTATAGCAAAAGTATTTCAATATGAACCTAATAATAAATTAATATTTTGTAATGAACCAGGAATTGAGTGTAATGGAATGACTGTAACAAAAACTCTTCTTTTTTAACTTATATTTGACAATCATTTACAAATCTAAATAATAGAATTTTATAATAAATATAAAATTTTCAAAATAACTATAAATTGAGATTTCAGATCTCTCAACATTTTTTAAATAAATATATTTAAGATATCTATATTTCTGCTCTCTTCCATAACTCAACGATCCTCATTTTCCTCGTCTTTGATTGGGTAAGACAAATAGAAACAACTGAGGTTTTCTTGGATAACAAAAATCTATATTTCCAACAATACAGAACATTAAAGAATAAACTGTTACTACAGCAGTCTTCCATTAAAAGCAACAAAATAACAAAATTGTTGCCTCGATAACAGCAGAGCGCCGCTCCCACCACCTAGTCGGGGCCAATTGTAAAGCCCGCCCGCCGCCATTAATTGGCCAGTGCACATACACCCTTCTCTTCCCGTTTAAGCTATTTTTTCTATGTAAAGCTTGCTCACCGCTTTTAATTGGTCAAGGCTCTAGGAAAATTCACCATTAGCAATTCATTGGAGGGAAAATTAACCCACAACAATTCATTGCAAGTTATGGCGGTGAATTTGCCCGCAGTGAATTGTCCTGACGGTGAATTTTCCCATTATTTACAGCCGTTGATAAATTGCTGACGGTGAATTTGCAGTATACCTTACCCAATGGCCACACTCTTCTCCTCTTTGCTCTGACGCCAATTTCTCTATAAAAAGCCCTAAAGCCGTTCCATTACACAACAGTTTCCTGATTTGTTACAGAAGCTCTAAGGCTCTGTATACCGTTGTCTGCAACGGCATCAACCTAGGTATTGCATATAAGGCTATACCTAGCGTTAACGATGTGTCTGTTATTATCATGCTTAGGTTCGAGCAGCAGCGGTGCAGAGACCAAGGTTCGAAACCTGACAGAAAGGCCTGTGGAAGTACAAATTCGAGCGGGTTCCATGCTGAGGAAGGCGTACAGAGTGGGGCCTGGTTGCGCTAAGACGCTGAAGCGCAACAAGATTTGCCAAAACTATTCCCCGCGAGGGGAGAGCGCAGTTCTTTTCAATGGAAAGGGTGAACCTTATGTATGGATTCACAGTTCCAAAGCCAACTGGGCCACTGCCAGACAACAGTATCTCACACTTGATGACCTCAAAGCTTGCATTGAAATCAAAATTTGTAACGATTCTGGGAAAGGAGCTTTTACTGTGCTTAAGATTTCCAGATGTAAAACTTCCTAGGTTTCTTTTTCGGTTTTCAGCTGGATTGGAGAACTCTTTAGCTTCTGAAAGCGTAAATCTGTTAAGCTTTCCATTAATTAACTTATGAACGGCTGATACAGTAGAAGTTTTTAAAAATCATCAGAGTTTCTTTCTTATATGGCTTACACAGTAGATAACCTTGTTCTGAAAGTTTTATCAATGGATAAATCCGCCAGTATTGCCAGATAACAAGATAACATGGTGGATATATTTATTTTCTTTTATACATTGTTTTATTAGAACATTTTTCTGGTTATCAAGGGTTTCACGTTTAAGTTAAAATTTTTTGGCAGATCCGTGAAAAGTATCGACAACTTCATAAATTTTCCCAAAGCTTACACATTTTATTTAGATTTTGTTGCATCTGCATAATAATCAATACCTCTGAATCTCTAAAACTTAGAGATAGACTGTCTGCAAATGGCGAAAAAGGCTATATCGTTGATGCCAATTACTGCAGCAAGTGTTTTTCATTTACATAGTCTACTAGCTGCTCACCGACATGTCTGTTAATGAAAGTCGTGGCAAGGCCTATAACCCTAACTTGTATTAATATCCTTATCTAGGTATTAAATATATAGAGTAGTGCAAAGTGTTTTACCATATCATAAACCACGGTATGGAATGTGCATTCATTTCATTATTTGTATGGGTTGTTTCTGAACTTGTTTGCCATTTTTGAATGCCATGGATTTCCAGGGTTCAAAAGTAAGTTTGTTCTGGAGGCAATAATTAAGAACTTCGGTAGTTTTGAGATCAAATGTTCAAGGTAGGTCTGAACACTTACACGATAAAGAGCAGAAGATATCAAAACAGCATATTTACCAATCAAAACTGCGCTGTATATCGATCAAAAACCGCTTTTAAACTATAGAAACCACCCTTTGTGAAGCTAGAATCGCGAGTACATCTGCTAAAACCGTCTTCTGTCCACAAACTCCCATGCGGGTATATTCATTGTTTCTCAGTAAGCTCAGCCTTCTCGCATGGCCTGCAAAGAAAGATTTTATTAGCCGATAGGCTATTATAGGTGGGAATTCAACCGGAAAAGTCTTACTGTCTGATGCCGGTGGACTATTCCGGTGGAACTCCCGGGCATACGATGTACATTCCACTGCTGAATTAATCGCAACCACTTCATTAATTATGCCAGCTATTCTGTCAACTCCGTAGCCTCTATTTTTCTGTCATATCTCAACAAGTATTAACTACAAATCTTAGAATGGATTTGAATGGATATTCAGTAACTCCTCCAACTTGTCCCTGTCAAATCATCTGCAAGTTTCACACGGATTGTGGGTAGTTTAGAAAATGCTTTTTTTAGCCGATAGTTAGCCGATAGGTGGGAAATCCACCAGCGTATGTACAGTCCACTGCGAAGTCACCAGGCATGGCCATTCCTCATTCGCGTCAGCAGGTATGGGTCTGAAGCCGCTCGCACCGTTTACACATTCCTAGGCTCTCTGTGCATAGCCAGGCATTTAAGAAGCGACCAAATTCGGTGGAGGTAATAAATTTCAACTAGGTTTTTTGTCCAGCTTCTCTGGTTTCGACTTTTGCTTTCTGCCTTATGATTTTTGCTGCCTAACAAGTAGAGGCCGGCAACCAACGACACATAATGGAGCACCACTAGGTGCAGGTCGACATCTTGGGTTTGGAAGGTTTCGTAGAGCCATTAGTAGAGCGGGTTTGAGGCGGAACCTGAGGATGGATGACCAAAGAACTTGGTGGCGATCGCGTCTACCACTTCGTGGCTATGAGGAGAGCCTTGGCTAGGCTTTCTGAGTCTAGAAGACTCTCGTACGAATCATCATTGCCCAGAATAGAAATTAGGGCCTGTATTGCAAAGCGGGCTTTGGCTATGGTTTCCCACCAAGCTTGCATTGGGTTGTTGTTGGAGGCTACCATGGATCCACTCCTGCTTTTTGTGGTGATGGCCCTGGTGGTGGCGCCGGCTGTTCCTGTCGGTGATACTCTTCCTTCGCATCTGCTTAGAAGGTACCAGATTCACCTCTATTTCGCCATGTTTTCTGCCTTTCTCTCAATTAAGCGGTTACAAATCGAAAGAATAAATAGGACTTAGGGTAACTTTGCAGAGATAACAAGTTTTGAAAACTTTAACAACAAAAATGGACGAGGATTTTGCTTATGAATATATAAATAAATTGTTATAGGCGCATTCATGGACCAGATTGTTGTGTGTGGCCTCTAGATACTTCAAAGGTGGCAGCCTTCATTGTCCTCATCGTCCGTGCATTTTCTCAATCTACCCAAGCAAATAAGCCCATCAGAGCCTCTGCATTAAAATAAGACGAAACCCTAAGTTTTATTTGTTTACAACTTTAGTAAATAGAGCATATTTCTATGTTATTTTTAATTAATACAGGGTTGACTGGGTTCGAACCTTGAACCCACAACGAGACTTCATTTATTCATTGCCAAGCTTGCGGGAAATTCTATGTTTTAACTTCATTTACTGTTTAATCGACTATTTTTTTATTATTACTGTAATTGAATGAGTTTGTTGTGATGAGACGTGCTAAATTATGACTCCAATCAATCTAAATTGTCAAGAATTCCATAATGTCTGGCCCCTCTTCACTTTTCAGATTGTAATTTTTAGCTCGATTTTCAACAACATTACAGTAGAATTTTATTTGAATGGCCTTCTCTGTTTAAAAGTTGTGATGGTTTTGTATGTTCCTGATTCTATAATTTAACGACAGAAAATGAGAAATTTTAGTTTCAAGTTCAACTCATCTATGAAAACCGGAGCGTGTTTTACAGAGTCAATGAAGAGAGATTGGAATGTTTGAACGATAAATTCAAAATTAAAAATAGAAACGCTTTGGCTATGACATCTCATATCCCAAACCTAAACTGCATGAGTGAGCTGGCACATCCAAATTTCACTTAACTGAGAATGTTTGGGATTTATTTATTTCCTCCCAGCAGCATATATATTTCACCATATGTATATTTATTCATTGTCGGCATATAAATAGTTAGGGTTATTGATTCTACAGATAGCTATATTAATCAATTTTGAATTGCTATGTAGGCAATATTCAAAATTCTTCTCTGGGCTTATTCGTTATCTGCAGGCCGCATTAAGTGTTTGGTAGGGATTTCATACAGATTTTCTTTTTGCTGTGGTTATCCATCGTACCAGCCTTTATTTTTTGTTGCCCATCCCACTGCCAAGGTTGCTCCGCCCACAAGCACAGGTCCGTCACCACCACCCTATCCGAGGGATTTTTTTTTTTTTTTTTAGCTATATTCTTTGTTCACCATTTTTGGGTTGAAAAGTCACTATCTTCCTTAATTTTATAACGTTCAATCATTTTTTAGCTTCTTTAATATCTATATACCTACTCTGCCATCTGAATTCAAGTAAATGAGAAAATCAGTTATATTGACGATTACCAAATTCACTGCACGTTGTACCGCTTGACTTGGAAAATGAAGAAGGGTGCCCACAGATATGGATGAACACACATTCAATGATTAATGTATTGCTTAATATAAATTCACAAATGTAAATATGGTTGAACCATGTGAGCACAATTTTATTTCTATAAATTTATCTATTTTTAAAATAATTTTAATATGACTAAAAAAATTAAATTTATTCAATAGTAAAATAGCTTAAATTAATTACCTTCAAAATTAATGTCAAGTTTTTTTAAATACAAGAGAATTACCTTTAAAGTTGATATCAAGTTTTTAAAAATACAAGAGAACTTATTTTATTATAGTAACTTTGAATGAAAGTTTTACTTATAAATAGAAATTGACTTATGTTAAGTGTACTTATATGAAATATATTAAATTGATATTTTTATTTATAAAATTTAATTTTTTTAGTCATATTAAAACTATTTTAAAAATAAATAAATTTATAGAAATAAAGTTGTGCTCACATGATTAAGCCATATATACATTTGTGGATTTATGTTAAGAAATACATTAATCATTGAATGTGTGATTATTGAAATCCTTCAAAGGGAAACTAAACAAGTTAATTTTTAAATTAAAATATCATGGATTTTAAATTTTTTAATGTGTATCCTACTCTATTGGGATAATGAGATTATATTCAATCCTTTGAACAAATTATTCTCAGAGACATTATATAGTTATATATGGGTGTTAGGTTTCAAGATAGTGTTCAATTAAGATTAGGGTCCAATTATGGTTCAAGGTTAGGGTTAGAATTCAATTATAGTTAGTGTTTAATTAGGGTTAGGTTTAAGGTTCAATTGATGTTCAATTACCTTTAGGGTTAGGGTTGGGGTTAGAATTCAACTAAGATTAGGGTTACAATTACAATTAAGATAAGAGTTAAGATTTAATTAGAATTTAATTGGTGTTATGGTTTAACTAGGGTTAGGATTATTATTCAATTATAATAAGGGTTAAAGTTAGGTTAGAGTTGGGGTTTAATAAAGGTTGGGGTTAGGGTTTAATTCTAAACCTAACCCTAACCCTAACCTTAAAACTAATCTTACTATTAACTCTAACCCAACCCTAAGCCTAATTTATCTCTAATCCTAACCCTAAACCTAATCATACTACTAACGATATCCCAACCCTAATCCTAAACCTAACTGTAATTGTGACCCTAACGCTCACCCTAACCCTAACCCTAACCCTAACCCTAATAATTTTGTCTTCCATGTCACTGAGATTGCTATTGGCATATATATATATATTATTAATAATATATATATACAAACATCGAGAGATATCCTTCTTGAGGCATCTACTGCACTTTTATGTGAGTAATTGATTTAAAAATAAAGTTAGGGCACAATTAGGTTTATATAATAAATATTTGGGTTAGGGTTCTAGGATAAAGCTTGGGATTATTTTTTTCCCTGCCCTTCAATATATTGCTAGGTTATATCTTGCTATCGGCGTAACCATTGCACCTCATTGGGGTGCAAGCACTAGTTTTATTTTATTTTGGTTTTTTACTTTTCCAACCTTTTGACATAACCCTAGTCAAACATCCATGCCCACTAGTCAAACATTTACTATTCATATCCAGACATTTATCCCATTTCAACATAACCCTAGGTCCCATTTACCACATCCTCATGGTTTATCCATCAACCTAGGCATCCATCATCATCCATAGTATTAATATCCTTTTTTCATACTACAACTTTATAGACATCTGTATCCTAGGTTTCATCACCATCCATAGTGTTGTCATCCTTTTGTTCTACCTTGACTTCATCACATCTTCATAAACATCCATGTCCTAGGTTAGATAATCTCTTCCACCATCATAACATCCTTATACACATTCATTATCCTTTTGTGTTCAACTTAGGTTGACACCTCCATAAACATTTATGTCTTAGGTTTACAACTCCTATCGTAGTATCCATAGTTGCATAACATCTTTGAAGACATCCATATCCTAGTTTAGATAATCACTTACACCATCATAACATCATAAGCCCACATCCTCATACACAATTATCCTTGGTTTAGACTATCATTTACTTCCATTATATACCATCCTTATGTCTACAACTTAGGTTGACACCTCCATAGCTATATATCTCCTAGGTTAGACTATTATAGATACATCCTCTATCATAAAATCCACAGTCACAATATCATCCTCAAATACATACATGTCCTAGATTTGATCATCACTAGGTTTCAAGAAAAGAAGAACATGGAATGAAATAGCTCAAATCCGCTGGCAACTGTCAGTATAATGAAGGTGAGGGTTTACAAGTCCACCTTAGTTGGAAAAGAAGACATCGTAATCCAACTTGAATATTCTTCTAGGTTTGTTGAATTTATGAAAGATGACCTTATCAAACATATCTAGATTTCCTTATAGGTTTGGACAAGACATGTTTCTTAGAACTTATAGAGGAGGGTACCACACTATTCCCTAACTTTGACCAATCCAAACTAAGTATCCTAATTAGGAAGGAAACTCTAGTTAAATCCACTTTTCAAAAATACTTGTATGATATGCCCTAGAATATAACCAAAGTCGCCTCTAACATTAACCAACTCAAACCAAACAACTTCATCATGCAAGAACCCATAGTTTTGATTAAGAAAACATAGGAAATGGCTCAAACCCATTACATAATAACCAAGAAGGAAAAAAATATGAGACTCACCAGTAATGAGACTAAAGAAAAAAGAAGAAAAACACTAGCAACAATAAAAGACTAGAAAATACCCCATAGTTACATCAACCATCAAAAACTAATTACATGAAAAATTACTATACCAGTGTACTTCTTTCCGCTAGGACATCCAAAAAATTAGAATTTTTTAAAAATTTGATCACAGTAAGATTATTCTTTGAACCAATGCAACAAGTACATTGCTTCAAAGAGGGGCAAAATGTAGACACGTGAAATTGACATCATGCATTTGATTAGGTCATATTCACCCATTTATCAAATAAATCAAGTTTATTTATCAATTTCCTAAAGTCATCAATTTAAATTAAATAAATCAACTTGATCCTAACATCACCCTCCTTTTAATTAAATAAATCAATCCTTTTATTTAGTTAAATCTGAAATCACCTTCCATCCCTTTTTGATTTAAATAAATCTAAATATTTAAGTCAAATAAGTCAAAATCCCCTAATCATCACCTAAGCTAATCTAATCCTAATTAACCTAACCTAACCACCCATCATATCCTCTAGCTTTTCCCACTTGCACCAATAAATCATTTTAATTCATTTATAAATTCATATTTTCTTTCAACTTGGCATAAAAATGGAATATTCCCTCAAGTTTGAAAATGAAGACAAGTTGACTTGTCCCTTTCAACATTGCAATAACTTCTCCATTTCATGTGCCCCACTCAACATTTAATTCACAAATTCAAATTTGAATCTCACTCTCTTGGGCACATTGGCCAAAACTTGCACATTCCTCAACCTATGACAAGTTGACAAGTGGTCTCATCTCATTTGTCCAATCTTTATCCCACATTGCTATCTTATGAGCATTCTTCCAATTTGAAAACCTTTAAATAGAGGGCTGATTCTTCACAAATCATTCACAATCCTCATGCAAAGTCACTCTCTTCAATTAAGATCCAATTTTTTCCATTTCACTCCACAATCTTAGCATTTTCATCTCCACAACTTCATCTACAGAGCTTATGTAAAGTCACTCTCTTCATTTGAGAACTGATTTTGTCCATCATCATCATTTGCATTATCAAGGGTTGGGAGAGGGCTATTTTCCACAATAGCATCAATCCACTATGAAATAAAGTTTTGATTATGTTTTTATATGCATGCATTTAATTATCTTTGTTCTATTTAGATTGCATATTTTAGCATGGTTAAGTATTTCATACGAGTACTAATAAGTTTGCATTTGGTATGAACTAACCCATTTCAATGAATGTTGAAGTTTAGGGGCTATTTGCAGGTTTACGGTGCTCACAATTACAACAAGTGAACATCAAACCTCTTAACACCTATCTCCCACTAGAAATTTTTCTACTTTTCATTGTTCAAAAAAATCTAATCTTATTACTTCTAATAGAACCATAACTCAATCCACCTTACAAAAAAATACATTGTCTAACCCCACTCACCTTACGACTCAATCTACTTTAAGCAATCAAATATTCCTCAAACTTAAACATCATTCCAATCCATAATGTAATTAATCCAATCTTTACCACCTTTTTCTTTACCCCAACCATCACTCCCTCAACTAACCACGATTCCATCTTACAGTTCACCACAACAACCTATAAAATATTACCTTTCACGTTCTATATCTCAACCTTACAGCCAAAAAACCTCATTTAACAAAAAATATATATACAACCCTTAAACACATCACAATACATCCCCCAAAACCACCTATCCAACAAAAAAAGTATACACAACCCCCAACGTATCAACCCACATATCAACATTAACAATAGTAGACAATACCTTCCACATATCAATAAAAACCACCTATTTGACAACAACAACAACATTACACACTCCCTTCTACATATAAACAAAAACCACCTATCCAACAACAACCTCAAACATATCAACCTACATACCAACAATCACCCAAGAAGAATAACAATATACATAAACACAAAAATATCAACTCACATACCAACAAGTGCCACCACATCAAGGCCCCAGGTCATGGAGAGCCAGAAACGGAAGGTTTCCCTAACTTACCTCATTCTAAAGGAGTGTTTGAAATGAGGGAGGAGAATGATGAGGACTATAATGCCCTTTAATCACTCTGTAGACCCGAAATCAAGATTGGGGCTAGGTGAGTCAATTTCTGGGTTCAACACTATACCTGAGGTAGCTCTCTGCCCCAGGATGGAAGTGTAGTTTTAGGAAAATAGTGCAGCGCGTTGTTGTCTCTCAAGTGTGTTGGCGTTCGTACGAACATAGGACCAAAAAGATAGTACGAACTACTAGAAAATGAGCTTACAACCTAGCTAGTCACTTCTAAGGGAACACAATAGAACTATGAAGTAGGAAAGATACAAACGAATGTGATAAAGTATGTATATGAAGGCTAAGGTGACAAAGATAATCTCACAAAGATGCTCATTCGCCAACTAGCTCCGAAAAGCACGTCCACCTACACATAAGAAAGAGGGAAAATTGTTGGGGGCTGTATAGGGGTCTACCTCAATCAGACCCCCATTTTTGTGTTTCCACCTCCATGAACAGCCAAGATAGTAATGATAGAGAAATGTATGATGAAGAAGTAGAGAAGGAGAAAAGACAAGTAACACTACAAAACAATATTGAACTACTCAACCAATTCTTAAAGGAGAGGAGTGAAAATGTTACAACCTCCACCAAGAGCTCACTAGCTAATGGAGGAGAAAAGAGGACTTGAACAATCACCGCAACCTCAACTATGGTGAAGGGAGGTGTTGCCAAACCTCAAGCCCCTACCACAATGGCTTGTTCTACACTTGCTTTATGGAGCTGATGGAGTGTTATTGTTGTTGCTATGAAGTGCCAAATTACTGCTTGAAGTGATGGATGCAAAGAGATTGTGTAGAATATTTCTAGAGCTTGTGAAGAAGATGAAATGAATGAAGGAAGAGTGTTTTTGAAGGTGGGATGAGAGAATCTACCATTTTTTGGGGTCAGTTGGTCGAAGAGGGATGTTACAAACTTCCTCCAATGGGAAGTTTAACGCCTCTATCAACTTTAGATGCAAGAATCCATCATGGATGTAAGTGCGTTGCATGGATGTCTGTGCGCCGCAAGGGTATCCCCAAACAATATTCTTCTACTGACGCAAAAGATAGATGCCAAGTGGAACGAAGGCAGCGAGCTGATGTGGAATTTCACCTTTGGATTTGGTTTTCTAAGGTGAGGATATACAAAAGGGGAATTTGCGTAAGGGGTGCAAATTCATGCCTATACATTTTCCCCCCACTTTAGCAAGCATGAATACTGATGAGTGATTTGGTAAAGCAGATTGAAGAATGAATAGGGTTAGAAATGTATACCTGAATTGTCGAGGAAGCAAACTGCAATTTGACGAACTCGAGAGCACAACACAAGTAAAAGACTTCATAGCCCCGTAGAACTATGAAGCTATATATTGAAAGTGTCTTATAGGCCCACAGACATGCAAGGAGTTGACCCCCAAGATCTCTCACATGAAGGAAGTCCCGAGAGGTAAGCACCTCATAGGCTCGCAGACCTGTAAGGAAGGTGTCCTCCAAAATCTCTCACATGAAGGAAACCGAGAAAAAAGTGTCCTATAGGCCTGCAGACCTACAAGGAAGGTGTCCTCCAAGATCTCTCACATGAAGGAAACCCAGAAAAAAGTACCCTATAGGCCTAAAAACTTGTAGGGAAGGTGTTCTCCAAGATCTATCACATGAAGGAAACCTAGAAAAAAGCATCCTACAGGCCCGCAAACCTACAGAGAAGGTGTCTGCCAAGATCTCTCACATGAAGGAAACCTAAAGAAAGTTTCCTACAGACCCGTAGACCTGCAGGGGAGCAACCCTCAAGATCCCTTGCATGGAGGAAGCTCATAAGAAGCGCCCTATAGACCCATAGACTTGCAGGGAGGTATCCCCCAAGATCTCTCACATGGAGGAAACCCAAGGAATGGGACTCTATAGAGTCAAAAAGTGGCTTCACAGGTGCACCTACAAAGCGACATGTTCACTTGTAGGTAGAACATGTCTGAAAGTGGCCATGCAAACAAGTAAGCAGAGAGTCATGTAGGTTGTCAATAGATTGGACTGCTCTCAAAGGGGTCCCTTGGGAACCTGACATGAAGAAAGGGGTCCACTCAAGGGATGCATTGTTCAAAAGTGTGGAAGAGATGTTTCTTTCTTGAATTGATTCAACATCAAGGAATTCAAAATAAAATGCCCCCTTGCAAGGGAAAGATCAAAGATGCTCCCACCTTGAAGCAAAGGTTCTCAACTTCTTTCTTTATGAACCCGTGATGAAGGAAACAAGTTTTGTTAGGGTTTCAAGTCAAGAATGTGATTCTTCTAAAAGAAGTTTGTGAAGATTCTTGAGAAAATATTTGTTGGCCACGAATGCATTTTCTAAAAATCAAAGTGTCATAGTGGCATTGTCACACATGAGAGGGAAAACTCAAGAAAATAAGAGAGAAAGATAAGAAAAGAGAAAAAGAGAAAAGAACATAAACACAAGACACAGGGGTAGCTTGATATTTTGAGGTCAGAATTGCTCATAAATATCTATATATAAGTATAATAATAGTATATAAAATGAACTGTCATCAACCCCTGACTATATTAGACCAAGTGAAGAATGCACGAGAAGACAAATTAAAAATTAAAAATTTGGTCAACATGGAAGGGAAGCCTAAATGCCCCCAACACTTTGCATCATCCCCACTTTGCCAAAAATCAATCACAAACATGGAAAAATGATGATACACATAGAAGAAGGTTTCCAACACAAAAACCACACTTGTATCCAAGCACCAACAAGGGTGTCAAGGGTCATCCGGACATAGATAGCACGATCACAGGGGAACACATCACAACACACACATCTCTTCTAAAGATAAAGAAGTTGCCTCCCCCTAACATTGATCAACCAAGAGGTTGTCTGCTTCCCACTCTAGATCATCATAGGGGGAAGGAGGAAGAGCTTGCAGTGGTGGAATGTTAAGAGGAGGAGCGTTCGACCCTCCCCAACAAGGGCTAAGGAAGAAGCCCCTGCAAGGTCTCCTCCACTAAGCTCTTGTGGAGTGAAGGTTAGTGATTTCACGAAGATCGCTAACAAGGCCAAAACTTCATCTAGAGATTTAAACATGCACTTTGCAGGAGTGCCATGCCATACCTCAATGGATGGGGAAAGTTGTGCCCAAGATTCACCGCTAGGCTCACAGAGTGATTCGGGAGCGGTGATGAACTCAAGGGAAGTCGGGACTAGTTTCGTCACTAGAACAGGGGTGAAGCCACGCAAGTGGTTTACACTTTGAAGGAGGAAGCAAAAATGGCATTTTTTGCTTTCCCAAATTGGGCGGGTTCGCTGAACCCCAATGATTCAATCAAACCAATTCAAGTGTTCGATTGAACCCTTTTAAGGTCAACAGTTTAAGATAATTTAATGGCTTCGAATGAACGGGTGTTCGTTCGAACCCCCTTGAATTAGGGAATTTTAAAAGAAATTCATTGTCAAACCAAAAGTGCTTTTTGTCACTAGCGAACGTGAGTTCCTGGAGCATGTGATGTGGCGAAAGTTCGGCGAATTCATGGGCAAAGAACTTCAAGATACCACCTCAAGAGCTATTTCCATCACCTTAGACCTCCTTCAACCTCCACAGAGCTTTGAAGGTTGGTTTTTCTTTGCCATGGCAACTTGAATTACATTTGTTTGAAAGTTTCAAACCCTAAATGAACAAATCCGTTTTGTGTGTATGTTTATTGATAGCATTCCATAATTTTTTTGTGTGTATTATGGCATTTTATGAGACCAAAGCTCCCATTTTGATATACCTAATTCCAAAGCTCCTATTTTAATTTATATACCCTATTTCAAAGCTCCCATTTGGCACAGCAGGGTGAAGGTTTTGGAATTTGGCTTTACAACTACTAATTGCATTTGCTTGAAAGTTTCTAAAGGCTTTTCAATAAACCCATAAAATGTTTCGAATTTGGCTTTAGAGCTACCAATTGCATTTGCTTGAAAGTTTATAAAGCCTTTTAAACAAACCCATTTAAATGCAAAATTTGGCTTTACAATTGCCAATTGTATTTTCTTGAAAGTTTCTAAAGCCTTTTTAACAAACCCATTTAAATGCAAAATTTGGTTTTACAACTGCAATTGCATTTGCTTGAAAGTTTCTATAGCCTTTTAAACAAACCCATTTGCTTGCAAAATTTAGCTTTACATTTTCCAATTGCATTTGTTTGCATTCCAATGACTACAAGTTATTATAGATCTACCACTAATGATGATTCATATTATGGAATAAAATAAGTTATAGAATAAGAATTATTTTATAATTTTATAATTTTATATCCCATGCAAAATATAAAAGTAAAAAATTAGACTTTAGTTTCTAGTTGTTAGGAGATTAGTGCTAATTTTTAGTTTATTTTTATTTTTCACTTCACATTAAGATTTTGATAGTATTCCCCAACTCTTTACTTTTGGCATATTCATCCCTAAATTATTGTTATACTTCCTCAAAAATGGATCTATACACATACACACTCAAGATTAATTTATGGCAACATTGAAGAACTTGTTAGGTACACATATGGCTTCCTCAAACATACATATAATATCTCTCTTCATCTAAATAAAGGCCTTGGATAAGGAAAGAAATCTTAAATCCAAAGGAAAGACCCTTCTAAAGTTACAAAAACTATTTAAAGAACATAAAGAAGACTTGTCCATTATTTTAAATAAATATGCACAAAGAGGAAATTATCCAAAAATATTAAGGCTCCATTCAATTGTGATAATCATATTATTTAATAAACATGAAAATAACATAAAAATAACACCATTATTTTTTTAAGAAAGGTATAGTTAGGAAAGGTATAAAATATCACAAGAGAACTATCTCAAGTAAAATTTAAAATCCAAGGAGATTTGATATGTTGATAGAACACTCTTTCCAATATTCTCACAAGCTTTACCAAATCCTTATCAATCCAAACCCTCTTGGTTTCTTTCACTTCCCTCTTCTCAAGATCCTTGAATTATATAATAATCAAATTGCAAAAAAGGCAACCCCTCTTCTTAACCTTTCATTTTGGTTAAATAAGTTGAATCTAAAATATATTTCTTGGTCTAATGGATTTTTAACATGTTGGATAATTTATTCAAAGAAAAGAAGAGAGTCCACAAAGGAATTTTGAGTAAATAAGGTAAGTTTTAACTTATAAAATGTGGTAACTCTTAGATATTTTCCCCACCAAAATATCTCTCCAAATTTAAATCTAAATGCGCATCGAAAAAAATACAAATTCATAACTAAATTTAATTCAAAAAGTGGGCCATCTATGGCCTTCTATAAACTTCTTGAAGATGTCATTCCCATAAATGATAAATTAAAAGTAAGGTTATGACCTACACCAAAATGACATGAAATTATCTCTCTAAGATGTCATATTTGCATAAATCCCTCAAAGAAATTTTTTAACTAATTTTAAACACTCAAACAAATACATATATATGAATATAATTCATTTATAAATTCTTGGAATATATCAATCCATCATGTAATTAAAATCTTAGACATCATGCATCATATTTTTGATGTATTCACAAAGCCACCTAGGGTCTCATAAGACTTGAGTAGGTGAATACCAATATGCATCTATCTAATGGTGGGGTAAATGGAGGAGGATTAGGAGTAAGTTCATATATATGTATTGCTTATTTTCCAATCCAAAATATTGGTTAGAGAGGTTGCATTTGAATATACTAAGTGAAGATAAGGTCTATTAAAATATGACTCACCATCTTCTCTATTCTTAGGACTTTGGAGTACATCAAAATATCCAACCTATATTTCATTGTTGATCTCAACCAATCTTTGCTTCAACTTCCAAATCATCCACACAATCCTCCCTGAAATATTAAATATGTGAAACATAATTATGAGGAAGATACTGTAGACACGTGAAATGAGCATTATGCACTTAGTTCACATTCATCCGCTCATAAAGTTAATCAAGTTCATTAAATCAATTCATTAGGCAAATTAGGTTCATTTAATCTCTAAGGATTATCCACTTAAATTGAATAAATTAACTTTATTTAATTTAAGCCTATCATTCCCTTTTTGATTAAATAAATCAAGAATTTATTTAATTAAATCTCAAAGGTCATATTTCTCCCTCTTGATTTAAAGAAATCAAAATATTCAAGTCAAATGGGTCAAAATCACCTAAACATCATCTAAGCTAATCTAATCCTGATTAACCTAATCTAACCACCCATCACATCCTCTAGCTTTTCCCACTTGCACCAATAAAGCATTTTAATTCGTTTATAAATTCATCATTTTCTTTCAACTTGGCATAAAAATGGAATATTCCCTCAAGTTTGAATATGAAGACAAGTTGAATTGTCCCTTCCAACATGGCAATAACTTCTCTCTTTCATGTCCCCCTCTCAACATTTATTTCACAATTTCAAATTTGAATCTCCCCCTCTTTGTCACATTGGCCAAAACTTGCACATTCCTCAACCTATCACAAGTTGACAAGTGGCTTCATCTCACTGGCCAAATCATTATCCCACATTGCTCTATGTTTGAGCTCTCTTCCAACTTGAAAATCTATAAATGAAAGGCCTCATTCTTCATCAACTCATCTACAATCTCATGCAAAGTCACTCTCTTCACATTGAGAACTAATTTTGTCCACCATCATTTGCAACATCAAGCTTGTCAAGGGTTGGGAAAGGGCTACTTTTCACATCAAAGTAGCACCAATCCAATATGGGATAGATATACTTCATGTTTTTCTTTGTATGCTTTTATTTATCTTGTTATTTGATATAATTTTAAAACATGTTAAATTATCTCATATGGATGTTGAAATTTTGCTTTGTTTAACAACTAACCATGTTAATGTGTGTGTTATATTATAAGCCATTTGCAAATTTCAGCATCCACAAAATGGCGCTAGAAGGAGGGTGAATATAATCTTTGTTTCTGTTCATCTCTATTGATTTCAAGCATTAGATAGGAAATATAAAACAATGTGTTTTTGTTCATGCTAGCTTTGTTATCTTCATTCTTTTGTGATGTCATGGTCATTTAACTTTTCCCACAATCCATTCTATTTTGAGTTGGCTCACATCTCAATCAATTTTATTTTTTATGAAGTGCTACTTATGGGAGACATGGATCATCATGGTATTTATTTGCATTCAAGTTTGGTAAATAAAAAAATCTTGACGATTGTGTGGAAGTTATGAGCTTGAATCTTTCGCTATCTTCTTTTCTTTATCATGTATTTTTTAAATGTTACATGACTCTTTCATTTAATTAACGGTGAATATGCTTATGAGCACATTAAGTTTTGGTGACTCATGTTATAGATCCACGGATCTAATATATTTTCTAGTGTCATAACTATTGTGCCTTTTTTATAAAAAAGAAAAAGCTATTCAAAGATTTGCTCTTGTATTTTTTCACACAACTTGGCTTGTATTTTTTTCCTTGTCAAATAGTTCAAGAAATATCTCTCTGTGCTGGAAGAATATATTAATGTGAAAAGTCCTCAGCCGTACAAATTACAGACACCTTTAGTCATAACCTCTACAGGCCTTTAGTTTTCTTGAGAAATCGAGTACTTTTGGTTTGAAAGGTTGTACTTAGTGATTGGTAGGAATGTTCAAGAATTTGAATTGGCCTCTACTTTCCAGCCCGCCATCAATGCTACAAATCATCCTTTTCATGCTGCAAATCTTTTATTTTCCTATTAGAAACCTTGCTCTATTTGATTGGTTGTGGCAGTAAATTCCCATCAATACCAATCTATAGTCAAGGTTGGTTGTCAACAGTAAAAGGGAGTCTGTTCAATCAGCTTAGTGGGCAATATTTTTTTGGTTTGTCACCAAGCTATTTCAATCAACCATAAAACCCACTATCCCATTTGTATGCACATATCTATGCATTTTTATTTAAGTGAGAACTCTGACTTAATATCAATCTGTTGTCATGAAGCATTATGTTATATTTTGGAACCATCTTTTAAGTGAACTCTTTTCATCAATTTTTTTCCTTGGACTCGACTTGGTGATTTGGCATTAAGACTTTGTGACTTGGAGATTACATGTTGCAGGTCATTCGCCACCCTTCAACCCAGCGAGATCCATTCAACAAAGTAGATACAACACCTCGCAAAAAGTCAGATGCTCAAGAGATATATGAGCTTACCAATGAATGCCTTTGAATGCCTCTGACCAGCAATGAATGTTGGCCAGTGATGAAGGGAGGTTGGGCATCCCAATGAGTGCAACGCCAATGAATATACCTCCAAATTGTAGTCTACGAATGAGGTGGAGATAGGCATTTTCAGCTACTGGCTACACCTCACTCTAAGAGACCACGTGACCATAAAATGCGCAGGTAGAGAGGATGTTGGAATGGTTGGTGAGTCTTTCTTCACACCCCCCATTTGCATTTAATAAACATTTTGGCACTGGCAAAGAAGTATGCTATTTTTAGTATTGTTTTCTTTATTTTCCATGCTTATGCTTTGTCTATGTCATCTCATTAATACATATTATGCACCATATCCATTGGATTTTTTATATACTCTTGCAAGTTGAGCACTTAATACCGCTATCTTTATTTGTTGTTACTTTTTTTGGAATACCTCACGTATTTACCCTAGCCTCTCCTGATGCCTATTTTTTTTTATCATCTTCTTTAGCACTTTTGTAGCAGAGATTTCAAGAGCCTTTGAACATGATGATTCACCTGCCGTCACAAGCTCCTATTAACTGAGACTATTTAGTCATCGCTTTGAAACTTTACTATGGGATTCAATTAACTGGATCAAACTTGATGATATAGCTTCTAATAGCCTTCTACTAGCATTTGGCCATGTCGTGACTTTAGAATAAGGAAAAGAGAGACATGAAAACTAGTCTGTTTTAAATACCTTTCTAGGGAGCCTCCTTATCTTATTTATTAGTGTTTGGTGAAACGCCTCGAACGAATAGATTCTAGTGGTCTAAAATTATCGCAAGGTATGATAGGCATAGGTATTATGAAGCTATCACTAGATGCAATAGCGAGGTTTTAAGCTAGATTAAATTGTATTCGTTGAATATTCTCTGTGCATGAATCGATGCAACTCATTATAGATAAAGGTCTCCACTCTATTGATTTTATGAGCAAGAGTATCACATCATGCGAGGTAATGAGTATTGTGTGTCATGAATGGTGGCCATTCTTTTCCAGTCCAGATAGCTAAAAGAGGACACTACTTAATCAAATAGATAGCATTAAAGCCTGATAATCTATAGAAGTCCCACAAATATAAAGTGCAGGAGCATAGTGTCAATATTTTGTTGTTCTGCTTAAAGTAAGAAAGTGACTTTAGATGGGACAGGTTGCGTTCTTTGCAATAGTGAAAAAATCATTGAGGAGTCATTTAAAGCATATAAGCCATTTAAGGTAGAAGAGAGGCGTTGATTTCTGATAAAAAGTGTTTAAATGAGACAAAATATCTAGATTGCAAGTTTGGGTGTACCACTTTTTGATGTGTAAGGAATCGCAATCTGTGCAAAAGTATTGAAGAAGGAAGATATTAAATCTTGCAATTCTCTACAAAGGGATGGTGAACACATACGATCATTGAATCTACAAATATGTAGAATCATTGTCAGAGATCTGCAATCGTCATCATCAAAGCCTAAATTTTTATATTTCAAAGCCTTTGGTAGTATTTCATTCAAAAGCTAGAAGTCATGGGTTGTCTTTTTCTTTTTACTGTTAATTTTATGTTTAATAAAATATTTGGTGGTTCATCTTATTCCTAATAACTTTGTACTATTTGCAGAGGGTAGACATTGCAATTGAACATTGAAATTGAGTGAAAGCAAACAAGGTTGGAATCGAAGAAAATCGGGTTGTGAAGCTTGAAATTCACAAAGCATTTTTTAATGCTTAGAGCTTCTATTTCTTGCCTTAATTTTCTATTTTGGATCAACTCATTTGTTTTTTGGGCTTTAAAACGAACATTTCAAAAAGCTTTCAATTTTCATTGCAAAGGGGTTAAAACGAACTTTAGGAAAATTGACTAGATTTTGTTTGAGGTTAACAAATTGAACAAGCAACTTCACACTTCATTTTTTGATGCTTAAAATGAATTCATCATTGCTTTGAGGCTTAAAATGAACATGTTTTTTTCATGTTTTGTAATCTCTTATGCAAAGTAATCTCATCTAAACAGGCGTATGCACTTCTCTCGCGCTTCATGGTGATCTTGAGAATCAAACATATTTTTTGATGACATTAAGTTGCATAAAAGATTGCCTCCACACTTCAGTTTGGGTTTAAAAATTGAACAAAACATTGTGCGAGTGTGAGTAAACCTATTGCATGTGTTCTCCCTTTTTTTCTAAATGAAGGCCGATCAAACTATGAATATGTTTACTCGCTTTGGTCTATCTTAGAGGGCATGCCTTGGGGAAAAAGTACTCACCAAAGGGGACGACTCAACCAGTAACACTCTAAAGCCAAGAGTATTTCAAACCAGGATATAAATGTGGGTATTGGAGTAAACACCAGTATCACATGGTTGGCTCTGACGATATGGATCTGAAAAGGGACTCTCGCCGTATGGGTCAATCACCACGAACGGAAAGTCCAAACTAAAACCTTTGTTTGTAGTGACCAACTGATCCATTCAATGAGTTTATCAAAGTGGTGCATTGGAACTTAGATTCCAAGAAGTTACTTGCCATGTCTGATCTTGGTTAAAATATAGATGTTAAGACTTCATTCTTAACATACCTTTATATTTTTTCCTTGGTTGCATGTAAAATCATCTCTTCTACTACGAAGGGCATGAGGCAAGCCCACCAAGAAAAACATACCAATTGAGCTAGGATGTTATATTGCTTGTGAGTCATTTTGAAAACATAGTGCTTTGATCGAAAACATTGGAAAACCAACATTCAACATGAGCATCAAATCTCAAACCCTTTAGGAGAAGCAAATATCCTTGAACGAATTCACATGCTATTGCTTGCCCTTGGGATTTTATCCTTAGAGGCTTCTAAGCATTTGGATTTCATATCAATTTTCTCTTACTAAGGTCAACATTAGGAAACCTTTGTCTTGATTTCCTCAATTTCTGCATAATGCATTTTGTGGGATGAAAGAAAATTAGGACATTGGGCATCTAGATTCAAAATCTAATCAAGAGTTTTTTTGTGGTAAAAATAATCCATTAAGAAAATATTGAATCAATTGGACCCCACACATGTGCTTGGCATCTTTTTGTCATATGGTTTTCATGCAAACATTAGTCTTTTGATCTTGAATTACTCTTAGAGAAAGGCATGTTCTTCACTATCTTGGTATCGTAAACAAGTCCTTAGGTTCATTTAGGACCAAATCAAACACTTCTTTCATCCAAACATCTATCAAAACCCATCCCACCAAACAAATTTAGAGATTTGGAAACATCATTCTAGACTTGGGTAAATCATCAAAATAAAAAATCACCTTGTTTAGTTAGGAGTATGGGAATGCATCCTTTCTCATACCTTTAGTTAAATTATCACCCCTTTGAACAAGTTCATCCTAAGATAACATATAACATCTTAGGGTTTACAAGTTCATTATCCAAATCAAACCAATCAAAATCAAACCCTAAGTCTAGCATTGATCCAAAGTCCCTAAAACGTTCAACATCCATATCATTCACCCCTTTCATCATTCATCTCATCATTGGTCCTAAACACCTTAGAGGCCACTTTTACAACATGGTCAAAACACAAGAGGAACATGGGATCGTTCTCTCCTACAAAAAACAATAATAAAAATGTGAGTATGCCCAAATCAAAGTTTGGAACACCTTTCTCGATGGTAGATTTAAATCCAAGTCCAAACCTACAAATCTATCAACTGAATAATCAATGCATGAGCCTTCAAATGAACAACATCATCCTATCAAATCCCTATATGCCAAATGTGAATGTACAAAGTACAAATTTACCAAACATGAACATTTTGAATCCAAACTTGGAAAACTTTGGGATAGATATGTTTGTGAATCACACAAACATTGTTCAAAGTCCAAACACGATGATAACAACTCCATGTATTGATCCAAGTCAAGGTAATACCATGCAAAATCAAAGTTACCTAAATCAATGCAATGTGATTCCCAACATCAACAATGTTCAAATTCAACCCATAATGCCAAATTTGAACATCATCCCAAATCATAACAATACCCAAAATCAATTTGTCCATGATCCCATTGAAACACCACAAGTATGCATTCCAAATCTTCTCAAACAAAAGCCAAATCCACTATATCAAGGGTGTCAATATTAGGATCAAATTTCTCTAGAACAACTTGCTTCACATGCCAAACTAATTGAATTATTGAGCAAAGAGATATCTTCACTCCAAAGTCAATACACTCTTCCATTGGTT